>MNCI01029616.1:0-17672 GCA_015680685.1 Gnetum montanum
CGGGACCGAAATTGTAACTCAATAAAGGTCCATGATCATAACAAGAAGAGATCAACGAATCTCAAGGTGGAAACATCATCTTTGTCAATACAACAATTGTTAGAAGAAGCTGAGGCAAAGATCAATAAGATGTTGGAATGGATGAATCAAAAGAGTGAAGAATTTTTCAACATCATTGGAGATAGAGTTTTCACAACCCAAGAAGCAGGGCGAAACCATAGACATTCGGAAAGAAGGAATGAAGGGAATAAGTGCTCAACTTCCAATCATACATATGAATGCAACATATGCCTGTACGATCACCCCACAGGTCAATGTCCAATATTGTTACATCTACATGAGCATTGGGTAAACACGTTACATCCAGAGTTCGTACAAAGATACTGTGTTAGACCACAATGGCAACAATCCCAGTCGTGGGGAAATCCACCCTTAGACTGGAGGCACCCTTCACATTTTTCGAATCCAAATGCTTATAACATCCAACATCCTGTTTCTTCATTTGGGCCACCATACTCTATCTCACCACAATACCATTCTTCACAAAACCATCAGTGTAACGACAGAAAATGTCGGCAACTGGAAATACCGATCGAGATTCCGTGTATACAGTTTTAACCACGGATTCGCGTGAGGGCTATGCTGGAAAAACGAATCCGCGGTGCCCTGAATGGTCTTGTCGATCAGACAGGGACTTACTAATCAGTAAACCGATAAGATTTCGTAAGCACGATCTGATTCGAGGAATCGTAAAACGAGGGGAAAACGATGTAGACGGATTGCAACGGTGATAATGCTAAACACGATAAAAGGAGGCTGACATAAGAGAAGCACGTAGTTTCAAGATCTGCGCTTTAACTTAAAGAAAAATGTATATTTTGTATGAGAAATTACACTGGGGAATCCCCGATTGTTGGATGTGAAACAAGCACAAAAAAATAAGCAAAACGGTCCAAACAGAAGTCAGATCTACCTCGCGGGCTAAAGCCGAGATGCAAGGAAGGCCAAGCTCTGATGTCTACCGATCAATTGTTTCTGACCAATAGAGTCTCCCCAGTAGAACGATTACTCCTGTCACAGGTGCTCAAAGTGGGCTGTGCTCTGTTTCTGCTGTAAGGTGATACTGTCAACAACTGCCGATGCACTGCTCTCTGTATCTCTGGTCCAAAAGTGATAAATGCTCTGGTCCTCAGAAAAATGCCTCTGCTTCTCTGATTTGCCAACCCCCTGTATCTTTGTCAACTGAGGTATTTATAGGCTGCAACGCTCTGTGGAAAAGGCGCAACCTTGATGATGTGTGTCCCGTGTGTTTCGGGCGCTGTTGACTTGACCATTTTAAGTCAGACTGTGACTACGCACAACACGCTCGTTTGCGTGCTGTGCGTGTGAAGAGCAGGTACATGTTGAGCGTGCTTCAATCGCTTTCAGGCTGTATTACGCTCATTCACATTGTGTTGCATGTATGAGCGTAATCCGGTATAAAAACAATAGGCTCAAAATTGTCTTACGCTCATTACGCAGCCGCGCGTAACGAAGCGTGAACAATGTCTAATTTACGCTCACTACGCAGCTACGCGTAACGAAGCGTAAATAATATCTAGCCTTAGTGATGAAAAACACAATGATACGCACCGCCGCGTGACGAGCATAAAGACAAATTATTCATGCGCCACGAGAAAAAGTGTCGAACTGTTGTGCTTCTCTAGACTTTGCCTTCGACTATTTTGGAGCTTATTACGCTCATTACGCTGCCGTGCGTAACAGCGCGTAAACTTGTCCTTGAACAAAGCTGATGCGCGCCCTTGCTTAAATTGCGAATCTTTACCTGAGGCTGACTCGTAATTTTCACGGTGTTTCAATGGCCCCTCTTTGTTGACGGTTGGAGGGCTTACCCGAGAGACGTCGACAAAGAATGCGAAACACCGAATTGGTAGAAGTAAGAATAGTGTCCATCCATGGCTACTCAAGTGTTACCTTGTCAACATGAAAGAACACAGTCTGGAAGCATGGGAGATAGAGGGATATAACTGGAAACAGGTTTGGGGAAGATGCAAACTGAGTTATGATGGTAGGGGTATGAAATACGCTCGTACACACAAAAACGTACATTCGTTTATGTCAACAGGAATGCTTTCAGACGAACGTAGCGCGTCAATCTGAGATTTCTCTGTTACAGATTATAGCAGGAATGCTTGCAGAAGGAGCGTTGCGCATCACTTCTGTGATGTCTCTGCTAGCGTGAGTGCGAAAAATGAATACTTGCGTATGTAGGTTTTGCGTATGGGAACCGGGTGGTGGGGATGAAGGAAACAAGAGCTAAGGGTAGGATTGTGAGAGGTGTAGGCGTGCAGAGCTAAGTGGTCGGGCAAACCTGAGCAGCCATTTCAACACGCTGTTGCACTTCACCGCTCAGATGGACGCTCTTTTTGAACGACATCCTCCGACGCAAGTAACCTGCAACCACAGAAGAAAACAGAGGGCGCCATTGCTCAGGTGGACAAGAGGCAAGATTGTTGAAACGAGCGTCGTTTAATGTGAGATAGAGCGATTGGGCTGTAAAGAAGGAGACGGAGCATGCGGGCGAAGCCGCCAATCCTGACGATTAGCCTAGCATATCTTCACCAAAAGGCATCAGACACAGTGCAGTTGACTGGTTGTACAAGGAACCAGCCAGATGAGTTTGCGAAAGCCGACGTCTGATGGCGATGATTGGCGGAGATCGCCAGAGTCGTTGTCGACAAGGATTTCATCAAGGCTCCGGCTGGCGAGACTAAACTCCCAGAGGTACCACTGCTGCAGTGGGCACAGCGGCGGCATCTCCAAGGGATTAGTAAGATGTCTCTCAGCTTATCCGAGGAATCAGTAGGATGCCAGCGGGGTGGCGACGCCGGGACTGTCCTAATATCCCACCCCGTCTGTTGTGCAGCTGTACAAAGATGATCACACTCGCTTGATTTACATGGCAGCAACCTGTAAGTCCCAGTTTTAAGTCCTGGTAGACTGCCGTTACTGGTTTTAAGTCCCAGCAGACCGTGGTCCCAGTTTAAAGTCCGGGCAGACCGAGCAGTGCTAGTTTTACGTTGTAGCAGACAGTGGCATGTCTGATTTATGGTCTCAGCAGACCGTGCTGTGGATGCCAGTTTTGCGTCGTGGCCCAAGGATGGATCTGTCCTGGTTTTACGTCTCAGCAAACGGCTACGTACCTGTGCCAGTTTAGCATCGTGGCAGACGCGTGCAAACGGTGCCAGTTTTTCGTCTTGGCAGACCTGTACAACATTGCCAGTTTTACATCGTAGCGGACGGTTACAGCTTACCATTTTAGCGTCGTAGCGGACGGTCAGTGCCAGTTTAGTGTCGTGGCGGACGCGTGCAGGAGATGCTAGTTTTACATCGTAGCGGATGGTCAGTGCCAGTTTAACGTTGTAGCAGACGCTCAATGCCAGTTTAGCGTCGTAGCGGACGAGTACTGCCATACCTGTTGTTGACACCGTAGATGCTGCGAGATATAATACCGCTTCAAGTATACATGATTTACAGGGTTTGCTAATTCGTTGCTGTTGACGTCTGCTAATTTGAACGCTCCGTTACTGTACACGTCAATCACCAAGAAAGGGCCTTCCCAGTTTGCAAAGAACTTACCTACTGGTTCACGCACAGCTTTGAGAACAAGATCTCCTTTCTTGATCGGGCGCTGTTGAAGGTTGTGGTGATGTTTCTGTCGCTGTTTGTCCTGGTATTTCTCAATCGTGTCAAGGGCCTGTATCCGCTTCTCTTCCANTGTTTGTGCCACCGCCTTTTGTTGCCGTCGAGCATTTTCTTGAGCAGATTGATGATTACTTTATTCGTTGCTTCAACTTGACCATTCGCTTGCGGGTAATAAGGGGAAGAAAAAGATTGTTTGATGTTTAGGTTATCACAGAAGGATTTGGTTTCCGTGCTACTAAACTATGGCCCATTGTCAGTCACAATAGTCATCGGGAGGCCAAATCTGGTTACTATATTGTCTAAGATAAAATGGCAAACCTGTTGGGACGTGATTTTCCGCAGGGGAACAGCTTCTACCCACTTCGTAAAATACTCAGTAGTGGTAATAATGAAACTATGCCCTGCAGAAGATTTTGGCGTGATGGGTCCTATGATGTCCAGTCCCCATCATTGAAATGGCCATGTTATCTGCGTTGTATGTAATTTTGTGGGTGACATGTGTATAAGATTTGCGCGACGCTGACACGTGTCACAGGTTTTAACCTTCGTCAAGCAATCTTTTTCCATGCGTGGCCAATAGTATCCTAAGCGTCGGATTTTTAGGGCCATAGCCCATGGTGCTACGTGGCTACCGCACATTCCCTCGTGAACTTCGCCGACTATGTGTTGCGCTTGGTCTTTGTCAACGCAAGTAAGAAACACGCCATCAAAGGAGCGTCTACAGATAGTGCTGTCTCCGATGATGACGTATTGCCTAGCCCACTTACGAATTGCGTCTTTCTGTGCGCGTGTTAATGCAGACGATAGCTCGCCCTGTAAAAGATAAGCTTTAATGTCATCATACCATTCAGGCGTGCTTTCCTCGAGAAGAGAGGAGATTTGCGCTGCCTGAATGATAGGGTCTGCGTAGTCTGTAATTAATGCAGGGCAGGTGTTAAACAGGTATGAAGGCACGTGTAAAGTCAGGGTGGCCAGTGCGTCGGCCAACGTGTTGTCAGTGCGTGGGACGTGTTGGGCGTCGAAGGTCGTAAATCGCTTCAGAAGATCTTTAGCTCGATCGCAGTAAGGCTACAAATGTATAGCTTTGCAGGCGTAGACTCCAGTGATTTGATTTATGATAAGCATTGCATCACCCCTAACCTCCAGGTGTTGAACATCGAGTTCGTCGGCAGTTAGTAATCCCCTGAGGAGCCCCTCATACTCTGCCACATTGTTCGTACAAGGGAAGGTCAAGCGATAAGCATGTAGACGCACATCCTCAGGCGATAGCGTAAGAACGATGGCAGCACTGCCGCCTCTAGTAGTGGAAGCTCCGTCGAAATATAACGTTGCTTCGAGGCCTGTCGAGACATGTACATGTTCGTCCGAGAACTCTAGCTCTATGGTTGCTTGATTGTTAATCGGTGAAGTTATTAACTGGTCAGCTATCGCTTGGCCTTTTGTGGATGATTGGCTAGCATAGTGCAGATCAAATTCTACGGTGATAGCTTTCCAGCGAGCGATCCTACTGCTTTCGTATAAATTATGCGTAATTGCTCTAAGAATGTTGTTTTTATAGATGACGTTAACTTGACTACGAAAAAGGTAATGCCTACATTTCTTAAGCGTAAAAACTAATGCTAAGCAATTACGCTCGACGTCATTGTACCTCGTTTCGTACGCGTATAAAGCATGGCTCAGGTAGTAGATAGGCACTTCAGATCCATTGTTCCTCCTTTGACAAAGCAATGCTGCTAATGCTACGTCCGACATTGCGAGGTAAATGTAAAATGGCAAGTCCCTTTGTGGCGGGAAAACCATAGGTAAATGTTGGAGTTCCTGTTTAATGCTATCAAACGCGGGTTGGCAATCCTCCGTCCATTCGAAATAAACCCCCTTCTTTAGCAAATGTTGCATAGGGTGCAGCTTGTCGGTTAATCTCGAGATGAATCAGCGTATGAACTGCAAGCGTCCCTGTAACCCGCGTAATTGCTTGAGGTCTGTCGGAGGCGTTAGCTCGACAATGGCTTTGACCTTGTCAGGGTCAACTCGTATGCCGGCTTCCGATACCACAAACCCCAGCATGCGTCCGGTTTTGACTCCGAATACGCACTTCTTCTGGTTAAGACGGAGCTCGTATTTAGAGCATCTTTTAAGGACTAACTCCAAATCTCCTGAATGATCATCAGACTTTAAAGACTTCACAGCTATATCGTCTACATAATCATTCAGTCTCTCTAAGAGATAGTCGCTAAAGATGTATGTCATGGCTCGTTGATACGTGGCTCCGGCGTTCTTCAGACCGAATGGCATCATAGTATAGCAAAAGGTACCCCAGGGTGTCATGAACGTTGTGGTCAATTGATGTTCTGGGTTAATGTGAATCTGGTTATAGCCTGAAAAGCCATCCATGAAGGACAGAAGCGCATGCCCAGCTGTTGTATCCACTAGCTGGTCGATACTCGGCAACGGGAAGTTATTTTTGATTGTGGCTTTGTTCAAATCCCGGAAGTCTATGCATATGCGTATACTCCTGGTATTCTTCGGCACGACCACAATGTTAGATACCCAATCCGAGTAATCAACCGCGCAGATGAAACCAGCCTGGTATAGCTTGGTGATTTCATGATGCACGGCTAGCACAATCTCTGGCTTGATTTTGCGTGCCTTTTGCCTAACCGCTTTAATCTATGGGTCTAGGATGATGTTATGCTGGATTAACTTGGGGTCTAACCCAGGCATATCCTCGTATGACCATGCAAAGGCAGTAATTTTGTCTTGCAGGACTTGTTTTATAGCATCATGCGTTTTTTCGTCTAACAAAGAACTGACTTTGAGCGTTTTAGTCTCACCCTTATGCGTAACGATAGGGACCTCACTGAGGGGGTCTTCAGTTATGTCCCCAGCCTCCAAGTCTAGCGTGCGCGTCGACTGTTCTGGCCATTCTGGGGACGCCTCCGATGCAGCTATGGTTACGCTTTCTAAAGGGAGGTTAACGTCTACTAGCGTGGAGTCAAACTGTCTAATTAACTTCCCGTATGGGCCAGTCAGAGTTAAAGGTGTTGATAGTATTGCGTCCATTTGTTGTTCGTCCTGCAAAATCGAAAAGTGCGTAGATAGTTAGGAAGAAGATGACATGATGGCTAGCAAACGTGAAAAGCTAACAGAATTTTGAATTTTGAAATGAAGTTGTAATCAATGCTACCCGATTACGAGGCGATAAGATGTGGTAGTTTAACGTCATTTCGGATAGCGGTGCGTGCGAGATCAACCGCATTAATATCTTGATTTCCGGGTTCCGTTTCAGGAAAGTCCCGCTGAAATCAGATATCAAGTCGGTGATTCTCACATATAAGTAGGCGGTTTTCTTGGTTAGAACGGACTGTTGGCTATTGTGAGTTCAAATTTGCGGGTGTTATCTAGCAAGAGCGAGAAGAGCAGAAGGTTTGGAGGTGCAAAACTATGCAAGTGTTGAAGCTGTGATAATGGCGCCTAAGACGAAGAGGAAGAATGCTAAGTTGGCTAAAATCGACGAGATACAGGAGAACCTGGAGCGTGTTCGACAGGCCGTGGTCGAAGTGCGCGACCCGACACCTTTGAACCAGTAGGTCATTCTTTGCATGCTCGTGCTATTTCAGTGTTTGTGCTATTCAGCATTCTTCGCGTAAATGAGGGTTTTGGGTTATTGACCTTGCGTTACAGCGAGGGCTTGGCATGGTTGCGTTTATCGCCATTGTCAGAGACAGACCTTGCGCTGTTACAAGGGTTTGGGCGATTTCCACATAGAGGGCTAAGCATGATTTGTAATGTTTCTGTATTAATGATGCAACTGTGAATCTAGGCGTTGATTTATGTAGCGTGTTTTCTGTACAATGTCGTGCTGAAGCCTATTCTGATTGTGTTAGACCTCATTGGGGTTTTGTGTTGGGTAAACCCCATCGTCCGCAACGTCCCTCCTCCGCCCACGCGAGTGCAGGGGAAGGCCATCTAGTTCCGAAAGGGGGCGCTAGAGTTTCTGCAATCCTTACTGCGCAACTTCAGCATCATTGTCTGGTCTAATATGACTGGTGATGTTGCCGGTGCTATTTTAGAGCACCTGTTGGTGGGGTCTACACAGGGGATTCTGGCTTACTTGACAGACGGGGCCATCGACACGGGTCATCCCAAGGACCAAGCGCTCAGCGCCCGAGGCCTGAGGAGCTTATACTGGATCTGGGACATGGCCCGTTTCAGCTGTTATCATGCGTATAACACGTTGTTCGTGGCTCGCCATGTGTCGACCTACTTCCAAAACCCACAAGGCACGGTGTACTACGCGGACGGGTAAGCAAATTCGGCCAACTGTATTGTCTTTGTTATTGTTATAATGTCTGTTATCGATGTGAAGTGTAAGAGAAGTCTATGTGCAAAAGTGTAAATTGAGCCTACGTTGTATGGTACAGGTTTTTTATACATGACAACAAGTTAATTGGCGATGGTAATGCGTTGGCCTGGGCCGAAACGGCAATAATGGCGTTTACCGCAACCAACAACGTGCATGCCGGTGTTATAGGGCAAATTGGCCATGAGATGCGTGAGTATCACACCCGCTACGAGCGTCCTTTTAAGAACTGCCAGGAGCTCGGGTGGCTGCACGATGACTGGACCTTAGATTCGCCCCTTACGGTTGAGGACGTGCAGAGGGAGCTACCGCCATTCCCTTGCCCTTCGGACCTGGTAAGGCCGCCGCGTGTTCTAATGTTATGCGTGTAGTTGTGAGTTGTGGACATTACGTAATAGCGTTTCTATTTGACTTGCGTTTTATACTTTTCAGTCAGGAAATCCTGGGAGATTACCCTTACGATTTCCAGCCGCGAGGCGAGGGATGTTCTTTTCCGTTACGGTGATATTAAGGAGGCACAGCGTTGGCTCGGCCACTCGACGGCCCCAGTCACGGTGACTGCTAAGATCCAGGCAGCAGGGCTAATGCACCTATTTTTGGTTGCGACCCCTGATGTCCCCACCAGCGAAATGATAGCCTTGGTCAACTCCTTCAGCGAGAAGCCGGATCGTTTTTGCACGCGCGTGCATAACGTGCGCGTAAACTTCGATATTGACGCTCAGCTCTTCTCGGACCTGTTTGGCGTCCCCTCGAACGGCCTTCCCGTAAAGGCGAAGACCAAGAGGAGCCCTAAAGTCGAGGAGTTTTTGAAGGAGTGGGTGAGGATCCCAAAAGAGACCAAGGGGTTTCCTTGTGAAAAATTCAAGATGGGGACTGCCAAGACACTTTATTCCTTTTTTCGGGCCCGGACCTTCCCCAAAACCCTCTCGCAGGCGAAGTTCTTTTCGGTAGAACAGACCCGTATTATGCGAGAGGTTCTGGAGGAGGGAACCCGGTTCGATTGGGCAAGCCATTTGGCCAAGGGACTGCGCAATGAAATGGTCAAGCTTCGCAAGAAGTTCGAGTCCCACTTCAATGTGCATTACGTCTTTTTCATAGCTTGCCTCTGGCAGTTTGCTGAATTTCTGGTCATTCAGAAGAATGGGGTCTGGGCACAGCAAGACCGAGACCAGCTATCCAGACCTTGGATATCCCACATTCTCAGCACTACCCGTGGGCAGGATCCGCCGGAAGGGATCGGGGAGTCGTTGTCTGTAACGACTAAAGGCTTGGCGGCACCCCAAGTGTGAGGTCTCGACAGCGTAGGCGGGATAATGCCTACCTACACCGGCGACGCCTCGCGGGGGAAACACCTGGCGGAGGAAATTGTGGAACCGGCAGCTCGGCGGAAGAGGCTCCGCCTAACCGAGGCCCCTGGGGGTGATGCAGGCCAAACTGTTGCGGTCAAGGTTCAGCAGAATAAGCCTCCGCCTGGTAAGTGTGAAAGGATTGTAGTACGCAATGCTTTACTTGGATGGTCTGGAATTATATGCTTATGTGCGGTGGTGTAAACAACAAAAATGACAGGGGAATTGACCCCTGAGACAGGGGCGATGGTACTAAGCCGTGGGGAGGGGGCCTCAATTTTGGAAGAAGAGGCCCCAGCTGTTAATATGAGCCGTGTGCAGGTTCTAGTGCGTGAGGTGACCCCAGCTGCTAGTGAAAGCCGCGTACAGGCTGGGGTGCGTGAGGAGGCCCTAGCTACTGGAACCAGCGACACACAGACTCCAGTGCGTGAAAGGGAAAAAGATACGGAAGATGTTGATGAAATCGCCACTGTCACCGGCAGAGGTAATGCGTGTGTTAGCGTGTTTGAAAGATCTCGTTAATAGATAGGGTGTCTAACCAAATTACGCTACAGGGGAAGAAGATGCATCAACGTCTGCTGCTGTGAGCAAAATGTGGAGGGACTTCCCCGATAAATTTACCTTCATGGAAGGCGTCGTCAGCGACATGATCGAGCGTCTGGAACGCGTCGAACCTGGCGCTAGTAAGTTATAACCGTAATGAGCCTACGACATAATGTCTTAGTAATGTGTCATCCATATTGATGCTCATTTTCTGTTAGGAGCTCACCTCCGATGGGATCCCGCGGAGCCCATTGATCTGGACACAGCGGAGCCCCCATCTGATGGGGCAGTCGTGCCACGCCACATTTATGAGGAAATGCGTAAATGTGCATTACGCTCGACGCGCTCCGTATGGGAAAGTAGGAGCGTCAATGAAAGCCTATGGAAAAGGCTGCAGCAGTCAGAGCAGAGGGTTGAGTCCTTGACCAAAGAAGTCAGGGACCTAAGGTCACGGTACGAATTCCTACAGGCTCGAGTGATGGGGGATGAATATTGGCATACCGCTGTTATTGATCACTCCCGTTATTGGACAGCCATCAAGAACAGCGTACAGACCAGTCGGGCGTTAGTAGAGCAGAGGATGCAAATTGAACTCCTAGCTCAGAAGAGCTGGGACTAGAGGGACTACTGCGCCAGCATACAGGAATGGGGGCAGAAGGAGAAGGACCACAAGCATGTATATAAAAGGGAAAGCGCTGCTTATCGAAAACGCTACCGCGAGTCGGCCGTTAAAGCTTGGTCCCTGGAGGTTTTCGTGGACATCATCGGAGCGTCCGAAGCTTTCAAGAAGTTCGAAGAGTAGGTGACTGTAACTGCGTCCCCGGAGAGGGCAATGGTTTTCTCTGGGAATCAAGCTACAATCCCTACCTTCTTCCCGGATCCACCCCACTGGAGTAGCGTGGAGAAAGGGAAGGTGAAAGCTGGAGCTACGTTGAGCGAGGATGTGTGGCCAGACCTGACAGAGGACGAGATTATGCAACGCTTATGGGCTGGCTTGGACAAGCTTCCCTTTGCCGCGGAAGTAGGGCCGTCGCGAGTAAGTTTACGCATGACTTAGTTGGGAAGCTTTCTGACTAGCATCGTCTATTCTAATTTTTGATGGTTTCTGTGTTTAGGTACCAGAAGAAGATAGGGAAAATGCACCAGCTGAAGAGCTGGGAGAGGAAACTGTGGAAGCAGAGGAGGAACGCAACGATGAAGAGCGTTCTCCTGTGAGGCCAGTGCCGGAACGAGAGCCTCATGAAGGGGCAATCTTTGGTGGAGGCATAATTCCCAGAAACGATGGCCCACTGGAGGACGACCTTTTGGGGCTAGATCTGGAGTTAAGGGATACCGGTGA
Source organism: Gnetum montanum (assembly GCA_015680685.1). Classification (NCBI taxonomy): domain Eukaryota; kingdom Viridiplantae; phylum Streptophyta; class Gnetopsida; order Gnetales; family Gnetaceae; genus Gnetum; species Gnetum montanum. The sequence continues at coordinate 11,294 of MNCI01029616.1, forward strand.
CAGTGGCAGTAAGGGGAATGCGTAATTATTATTTACGCAAAATTTTTTTGATGTTGAGTGCAATATCATGTTACGAATGACTAGAAAGACATGTTATAAAACCTGGTGGATGCGTTGAATGTCAATTACATATTTTTTTTATTTGTTTGTTTTTGCGTTTTGCTGACAGATGGCGAGTGTAATTGTTGAAAAGTTCACCTAAGTGATGATGATAGAGCGTAATTTCTAGGTTAAGGCCGTTGCGAGCCAACATATAAGTTTGCGTAAACTAGCTACTAGTTTAAGGCCGTTGCGGGCCAACTGCGTAACTGCGTACAGCGGTATGAATAGGTTGATTTTGTATTACGAGTTTAAGGCCGTTGCGGGCCAGAAGCGTAAAGTAAAGAAAGCGTAAATGGTGGTAACGCATCTTCCTGTGTGACTAGTTTAAGGCCGTTGCAGGCCAGAGGGTAACTGCGTAGATGATGATAGTAAATAATCCTGCATTACTAGTTTAAGGCCGTTGCGGGCCAAGACTGCGTAACCACATAACAGAATATAATCCTGTGCATGTGAAAGTGTAAATGAGGCGGGCACGATAAAACACGCAAGAAATGGCAAGGGTAAACACGGAAAGCGAATGTAGCGTAAAAGTATGGTGAAACAAAAGAAGCTGTTAAATGGGGAGTACGCTAACTTACAAGAGAAAAGTGGCGCACGCAGAAGACCATTTTTCAACCGTCGATACGCAATTGTCTCCTAGCAGCTTTTACGTTAAACGCTGCATAAGGGCGAGGAGGCTTGCGGTTTGACTCCTCTACGCTGTCATCCGGAAATGGCAGGTCGGCCCAGGCTAGACCGTCGTCATTGGTGTCGGCTTGTTTAGGGGTTTGGAGATGGGATTAATCGTCAGTTGCTTCAATCTCTGAACCCCGTTCTTCCTCAATATTATTGACGGTCCTGGGGGTGACTTCGTCGCCGCGTATGATAACCTCCCATCCGGCGTAGGGCAGGTGTATCTCTTGATGTATCAACGACGAGACCGCCCTCAGCTGGGCTAACCACGACCTCCCTAAGATTAAGTTGAAGCTAGGCATCTCCTCGACGACTAAGAATGTGGCTTCGGTTGGGAATTGATCCCCTGCCACAAACTCGATACGCACCGTTCCCTTGACTTGAACCCGTGTTCCGTTGAACAATTTTACGTAGGCTGTCGTTGTGGAAGTGATCTAGTCGACCAATCCCAACCTATCTACAATGGAATAGGGAACGACATTGGTTACTGCGCCATCATCCACGTGCACCCTCCGGATCTAGTATTGACCGACCCGGATAGTGATAAACATGGGTTCAGTTGTCGCCCGACCTTTCTCAGGATCGTCTTTGATAGATCCGTCGTGAAAGGTCAAAGAGGGAGGCTTGGGTTGTTCAGCTTCGAAAGGAAACATGATAGTGTGTATCGCTTCCTCTTCTGCTGGTAGGCTGGCATCCACTGATATGGATGTCAACATGCGTACCATAGCCTCACGGTGTTCTCGAGAAGTCATCAGTAAGTCGTACAGGCTTAGCGTTGTGTTCTTTTGCTTAAGAGTTTTTTTGACCTGCGTGAATGCATCAAGGAGGTCCTTCTCTCGGCTGGGTTGTTTATCCCCCTTGTCCTCCTCCATTCGGCCCAAGAGACGGATCTCTCGAGGTGGAGCGGTGTTAGTGGGAGGATCGTTCTTTTTTTTGCCAAGAGAAGGTGGCTGCGTTTCTGTACCTTTAGCCTGCTTCTAAGGCATAGACAGAGGCATAGAGGCCAAGGGCTTGGGCTTAGGGAAGCCGAGCGTAAGGTGGTCTTTTGTTGCGTTAATTGAAGTGCCCTCCTCCTTTCGCTTAGGAGGGGATGACTGGTTATTTTGACTGGAGGTCTGCCCCTGTGTGAGAGAAGCAGGTCGTGGTTCTGGTGCCTTGATAATGAAGGGCGATCTAGGCGTGGGCGCGGATGGAGCCGCGGCTTGAGTGCTGGCGCGTGACTGAGGGCGTACCTGAGAAGGTGCCCGTATGATGAAAGGTGGCCGTGAGACCCCCCTGGCTACCGATGAAGCAGTTGGCTCCCTTGGTGAGCTGGCAGGCACACACAAAACAAAAGGTTGCTTTGGTGGACCCTTGGGCTCACCATCCGTACTTACCACAATGATTGTATAGGGATCATAGTTTGCGTTCAATGGGTCCTTATACACATGCAGCGTTTGGTTTTCCGGATGCGTCGGGTTACTGCTGTCTAATTTTAGATGACCTTCGTCGATCATGCGTTGGATGTCGTCCTTCAACGGCCAACAGTAATCCGTGTTGTGACCACACATCTGGTGGTAGTCACAAAAACGGTCCAGCCTGAAAGATTTCGGGACTGCTGGTTCGTTAGGTAGGACTAAAGAGGGGTCCTTCAGCAGTTCACAGTGACGTCTGTGACGCTTCAGGGCCTCCTCGGACACCTTCTTAGGTTGAATGTGTCCTACCGCTAACAGTTGTTTCAACAGTTCGGAATGTTTCACAGGTAAAGCTGCATATTTTGAACGATCTTTATGCTCAAAATTTGGCTTTGGCTGGGGGGAGCCTTCAGGGGTAGTTGTGGGTTGGCTGGTGCCGGCACCAGCCGTGGCCTCAGGCGCTGTTGTGGGCGCCTTCTTGTTTTTGCTTTTCGCGCTTTCAGTCAGCGCGGCTACTGTCGTGGTTGCCGCCTTACCCTTGTCTTTGGCCTTGTTGTGTGCGTTCTTGTCAGCGACATACGCCGGGTCTTTGCTGGCCTCCACAGCATCCTGGATGCTCCTAACTTGCATGAAGGCCTGATGTAAATTACTTGGGGAAAGGTAGTACAACTTTGACTTAATGAAGTCATTGACTGCCCCCTTGAACATAGCTAACATATGTGAGTCCGCGATCGGCTCACGGATCTCGTTCAAGGTAGCGTTCCAGCGCTGTATAAACTTTTGGATGGGCTCGAGCGGGTCTTGTTTCACCCCCATGAGCTGATCCAGCATGACTTCCGGTTTCAGGTTGTATTTGAAGCGGGTCACAAATTGGGTCAGCAGCTCTTCCAAGGTTGAGATGGAAGAGCGTGGGAGGGCTCGGTACCAGTCCAAAGCTTTCCCTGTTAATGACATCGCAAAGACTCTGATAATCGTATGCGGCCACTGTTGAAGCAACAAGGATTCAGATCGAAAGGTGACTAGGTGAGCGTTGGGATCCCCCTCCCCATTGTATTTGGTGAAATGAGGGAGGGACATCCCTGGCAACAGTGATAGCATTGGCACCACTGAACTAATCGGATCATCTTGATAAAAGTCCATGATCTGAATAGTGTCAAATCCAGCGGCTTTAAGGCGTCGGACCTCCTCGGTAAGAGTTTGTATCAGCTAGAAAGCTTGGCCCAGACCCGTTGATGGAGGTGTCTGTGCAGAAGGCATAGGAGGTTGGACCGGGAGGGCAGCGCCAGGAAATGGAAGTGCAGGGAGAGGCTGGCTGGCTGCTGGTGGGGCAGGGATCCCCGCAGGCGGAGGGGCCTGTGAAGACCACCACCTACTGGCTTGTGCAGAGGGGTTAGCCGTCGCCTGCTGCGTGAGATAATGGTAGGTATATTGAGGAATCACCTGCGAAAATTGTGCCGCAGGTGCGACCGAAGGCTGCGCACCGTACACCGCAGACGGGTGGTGCTGTGCAGCAGGGTTGATCCACTGACTTGTTGCAGGGTGTTGAACAATGGTTTGCTGTGGTATGGTTACGGTGTTTTGCTGAGTTGGCTGGGGCAGGAACATTTGCGCTAGGTGAGTTGTCGGTACAGTGTAAGCTTGTACCTGAGGGATGAAATGGGGCGCGGTGGTCACCGGGACCATCGCCGGAATGCTAAGCACCCGTGGTGACGGAACCACCCCCGTGTTATTGTGTGGTATTTGTGTTTGCAACCCAGACGGCTGCGCATTGGCCTGCGGCGTGGCAGGGAAATACACCTGCGCGGTCACGGCTGGGTCAACAAGTGCGGCCTCTCCATTGAAAGGAAATGCGGGATTTACATAGGTTTGGGGGCTCAGAGTATGGAACGAAGGTTCCAAAGTATGGAACGACAGCTCCGACTGGGCCGCAAATTCGTCTTCTTCCTCCCTATGCAGGGGCCCTATCGTAGCCCACGAACCTTGGCCTTTGGCCATGACCAACTGTGTTATAATTTCGTGCTAGTGTTCGGTCAGGGGAATTATGTCGTAAGACGTTGGCTTAAAGTCATAGCCCCCCGGTGGAGCACCTCAAAGTTTCTCTTTACTTTGATTTCAGCTCGGCTGAGAGCCAGCTTTGCCTGGATCTTAACGCATATGAAGTTGTATTCTTCAGGGGTTATAACCGTGAAAATAGGTTCTTTTCCCTGAAGCCTCAATGAACGGCGCAACGGTCCCTGAGGTCCCGTCGCACCAGGAGCTGGTCCTGTGACCGCCATAGGATTGATAGGTGCGACACCCAGATCGGTAGGGACCGCGGCAGTTGTGGCTGTGTACAAGGAATCCATTGATCAATGAAGTTAACGGTGACTGGTAATCGGATCTGAAAGATGGTTGGCAACAAAAGCACAAAAAAGGCTTTCTACCCTGAAGGATTTCGAAGAAATCATCCTTGCGACCGATCTATATCACACGATTGACCGTAGACTTCCCTAGAGGTATTACGTCTATGGTTCAGGGTATGGATCGCTAACAGGGCTACCCGAAATATTCGGATCGGAGCCTGAAGGCCCTCCTTCTAGAGCCAGAAAACTGTAACGATAGAAAATGTCGGCAGTTGGAAATACCGATCGAGATTCCGTGTATACAGTTTTAACCACGGATTCGCGCGAGGGCTATGCTGGAAAAACAAATCCGCGGCGCCCTGAACGGTCTTGTCGATTAGACAGGGACTTACTAATCAGTAAACCGATAAGATTTCGTAAGCACAATCTGATTCGAGGAATCGTAAAACGAGGGGAAAACGATGTAGACGGATTGCAACGGTGATAATGCTAAACATGATAAAAGGAGGCTGACATAAGAGAAGCACGTAGTTTCAAGATCTGCGCTTTGACTTAAAGAAAAATGTATATTTTGTATGAGAAATTACACTGGGGAATCCCCGGTTGCTGGATGTGAAACAAGCACAAAACAACAAGCAAAACGGTCCAAACAGAAGTCAGATCTACCTCGCGGGCTAAAGCCGAGATGCAAGGAAGGCCAAGCTCTGACGTCTACTGATCAATTGTTTCTGACCAATAGAGTCTCCCCAGCAGAACGATTACTCCTGTCACCGGTGCTCAAAGTGGGCTGTGCTCTGTTTCTGCTGTAAGGTGATACTGTCAACAACTGTTGATGCGCTGCTCTCTGTATCTCTGCTCCAAAAGTGATAAATGCTCTGGTCCTCAGAAAAATGCCTCTGCTTCTCTGATTTGCCAACCCCCTGTATCTTTGTCAACTGAGGTATTTATAGGCTGCGACGCTCCGTGGAAAAGGCGCAACCCTGATGACGTGTGTCCCGTGTGTTTCGGGCGTTGTTGACTTGACCATTTTAAGTCAGACTATGACTACGCACAACACGCTCGTTTGCGTGTTGTGCGTGTGAAGAGCAGGTACATGTTGAGCGTGCTTCAATCGCTTTCAGGCTGTATTACGCTCATTCGCGTTGTGTTGCGCATATGAGCGTAATCCGGTATAAAAACAATAGGCTCAAAATTGTCTTACGCTCATTACGCAGCCGTGCGTAACGAAGCGTGAACAATGTCTAATTTACGCTCACTACGCAGCTGCGCGTAACGAAGCGTAAATAATATCTAGCCTTAGTGATGAAAAACACAATGATACGCACCACCGCATGATGAGCGTAAAGACAAATTATTCATGCACCACGAGAAAAAGTGTCGAACTGTTGTGCTTCTCTAGACTTTGCCTTCGACTATTTTGGAGCTTATTACGCTCATTACGCTGCCATGCGTAACAGCGCGTAAACTTGTCCTTGAACAAAGCTGATGCACGTCCTTGCTTAAATTGTGAATCTTTGCCTAAGGCCGACTCGTAATTTCACGGTGTTTCAATCAGCCCATACCTCCAACACAACCACCACCTTATGCACCTTACATTCCTCCTAACATTCAACATTCTTATCCTTTCCCTCCTTCCAACAATGCCACCAACTGTTCCTAAGGTGTTTGTACCACCGCAACCCATGAACAATACTTGTGCTGTTGCTACTAACAGTAGTGAAGAGCCTCCTCAACATCAAAGGCGTCCTTTCTTCAAACACAGCCGTAGGAAGGGACAACATAACTCAGAGGCCACTGCATCTTTCAACCCAACACAAGTCCAACAATGTGGTGCACCCTTACCTTCGAACTCAACGCCTCATGTAACTT
>MNCI01029617.1:8429-26364 GCA_015680685.1 Gnetum montanum
TAACGTGAAAGTTATAGGTGGTTGGATGGTGATTTTTAACAATAGTTGCTATGAATTTTTTATTCCAAAGCTAGCGTTGAAACCTTTCTTCATCCTTTTTGCCTTTTGCTTTGAATTTTATTTTTTCCAATTTCCAAAGTTGGTGGTGCAACCCTTTTGGAAATCATAAAATTTTTTGAAGTTAGGTTTCTCCCAACCATGAAGTCCACCAACCATGAAGTGGAATTTCAGGAGGAAACTCCCAACCATGAAGTCCACCAACCCAAGAAAGAGGAGCAACCCAAGAACAACAATGATGGGAAATGGGATGTGTCATGGTATGAACTCCCTTTCAACATCATCAATGAAGGGGATGGTGAGTAGAAACTTATGTAGAAAAGGCCTTATACATTTCCTAACCCTTCAAAGATATCAGAAAAATAAAAAATATCAGAAAAAATATAAGTTTCTCTTCAACCACAGTATGCTAAGACTTTAAACTAGCATTACAACTTACCATGCTCTTAAATTGNCTGCTAAGACTTTAAACTAGCATTACAACTTACCATGCTCTTAAATTGGCAATTTCTACCAAAACAATACAACCTACACCCACCATGGCCTAAAATTGGTAAACATCTCTTCTATTATATTTTTTTTGTTTAACCTATCATCACATGAATTAGCTATTTAATTTTATAACCAAAAAATGTCAACATAGCTATTCACAACATCTATAACATTTACAACACTTACTAGAATAATATATATATAGCCAAAAATGAAACCAAAAATTTAAATTTAAAATGTTTATAACATACATAGCCATGTCCACACTATGTGGACAAAATGTCAAAAAATAAAAATAGTCATCTATAACATTTTATTGGCTAACAATAGCCATCAACATAAAACTAAAAACAAATGGCCAACAAGAGGTGGATGGAGGATGCTAAAGGGTATTCAAAGGAGGAAATGGTTGGTCATTTCCACCATCACCATTGGGGCTATTAATGTCTCTTAATGCCTAAAATAGAACAACACATAGCCAGTTAGTAACCAATAGCCAAAATTATAACTTAAAACAAAAATTAAAGTATAAAATACCTCAAAATTATGGGGACACCAGCTCCATGACTTCCAAGGATAGATGTAGAAAGCCATCCTCCAAATGATGGAGGATTTGGTCCTCCATCATATTGACCTAGTCAATATCCCCAAGATCAATCCTAGTGAGGATGATAGTCCTATCTACCATGGTCCAAGTAGGAGGCTCCCAGGTAATAGTAACTACAAAGGTCTCACCTATAATAGTGGTAATCTAAGGAGCAATGAATTTCTCAACCATGAAAGTACTCTTAAAAAGTTGATAGGCACTCTCCACTTGGATCCCATGAATGAATAGCTCTCTCTTGTGTTGTTCAACTAACTCCTCTTTAAGACACTTTAGGTAGGCCTCAAAATCAGCCTTATACTACTACTTGTGATCATTTTGTTTCCTACACCACTCTAGGATTCTAGTGTAGTGATCTTTCCCATCCTCAACCTTCTAGGAGATGAGGTCTATCTAGATCTGTTGTTTTTCCATCTTGCATGAGAGCACTACTTTATCCTAGATGGCATGCCAATAGTGGGCCCATTTGATCTCTTTGGTCCATGATTTCCCTAAGTTAGCCACTTACGCTTCCACAAAGGCTACTACTTTATCCTTGATGTTCTTAGCCATCCTGCACATGAATTCCACCTTTTCTGGGAACTCTACCCATAGTTTCACACAATTGTTAGGAACATGGAATTGAATTGGTGGCTCAGAAACTAATATAATCATAATAATCATCAATTGGTTTGGATGAAAACAAAACTTAAAGAAATAGGCTATAACAATTAATATTAAGACATGTGCATACCTAGCTCTTCCTCCTCTTCCTCTAGGATCACAATGGATGATGTTCTTGGCAATAATGCATTGAATAAGGCATCTAGATCAATGTTGGAAAATCCTTCAGCCTCATGCTCCTATAAGAGAACCTCCTCTACGATGTTTTGTTCCCCCTTGGCTGCAATATCTACACATCTCTATGCCTTCTCCTCCATGGTAGCCTGGGTGGCCATACTTGAAACTTGTCTACAACCATAGCACATAAAAAATTTATTAGCACAAGAAACCATAATGTAGTCATAAGACCTTAAAACATATAATATCCAAAACATAAATAAATCTTAGATGTGATAGCCTACTATGATGACATAAGCTTAAACATAAGCTTCTTTGGGATAGGTTGGTCTGATGCTAGTGGTGGTTCCTCTATGGGCCTCTTGAGCTTGGTCCTACCTTCTTCTTTAGCTTCTTTGTGTTGTCTTTTGACATCCAAGATACTTTTCAGGATTCTTGAGGGGATCCTCCTTCAAGATTTAAGGGTATTTACACCATATAGAATCAAAACCCTTGGTGGTAATGGATAGTGAATCCTCCTTTTTCTTTGGTTGGTTCTAGGCCTACACAGTTGGATAAATGTGCCTTATCCAAGGCTTAGAAAGTTTGTCTAGATTTTGGGCAACCCATTGTCCATTCCTCTACACCACCAAGAACTCTGTGAACCTCTTTAAGTAAGCTACAAAAAATGAAAAATGCATGTGGATTATGGTAGATGTGTCCTTACAAAATCTAAGGACCTCATCCTAAATCCTAATAGCCAAAGTATCCATCCAATTCAACCTAATGTCATCTATTAGGACCTTCTTAGAGGTCCACCCTTGTGTGATGCCAATTACCTTCTTTTGTAATAATAGTTTAGGAAACATTTGAGACCTAAACAAAGGATATGACACCGTTACATTGGGATTCATGAAGCTAATCCATGGAAATTCTAGAGTAACCCATGCTAGCACCAAGCCACTCTATAACTTCTTCATGATGGCCCAATTCCTTCACTATTTTTATGCCAACCTTTACCCCATCAATAAGCATACCAAACAAGTTAAAAAAGTTTCTTCGATTGATGGCTATAGCAATTGGCACACCTCAAAAGGCAGTTCAGAAGAAATCAAGTTCTTCATTGAAGGAGTTGATGACATTCAGCATCTCTATGGTGGGGATGGAATTCAAGAAAACTCACACTTTGAATGTTTGCTTGAATGTTCCCAAGTATTTGTTCCTTCAGCCACTCCTATGATGGTATCACCTCACCAAAATTTAGGATGATGGTATCCTTATGATTTCTTGTAAGTGGTAAAGTGACATCAACAAAGTGAAAGGGCCCTACAAGACAACAACCATTCTTACCCCTATAGATGATACACAATGCCAGGCTGTTTCTAGAAAAACATGTACTCTCTATGTGCCACCATTAGAGTATTATCAACATTATACCAACTATACTTTGGCATAGTCCAAAACTCTATGAGGTACCATGGACTAATCACATCTGTATTTTCCCCCTACTATCTTACAAGGTGGGTTATTTGTAATAAACTTGGCAACTAGGATAGATGCTAGAGGTAATGGTGCCTTCACTATGACCCTGGCTACATCCTCAAACAAGTGTGACCACACCATCATACTAAAGTTTTGAATGATGTAAACAAGGAAATCTCTTATCCTTGGCTAAAGCCACAGTGAGACCTTATCCAAGGTCATATTGGAAAGAGGGGTATTGGCTTTGTGGTGGCCAATGTAGCATAAGATGCCCACTAACTCCATGATGATGAGTATGGGCTTCAGAAAGATCCTACATGATGAAGAAAAAATATTAGGACCAATTAAAACTCCTTAACTAGTTTGTAAAAGCATCCTAGTCAAGGGTGAAATTAGCCCATGTAAAAAGCTCTAATATGTTTATCCAATTTTTCTTAAGGAATTCATGACAACAAAATTACAACCTTATACATCATAGCCAAAACATTATAGCCTAGATAGCACAATAAGTTGACACATAGCCAAACTTGAAATCTAGGAAATAGCCATTAGCATAAACATTACCAAAGATAGAAAAAACTACTTATAGCCTTTAAAATAGAATTTAGAATTTTCATAACATGCCCAAGGACATGGAATTTGATAAGAGAAATATCTACACATGTCAATCACATCCATCTTCAAAGGGATAATGTGCTATAACCAAAATTTAACCTTGTTGACACACCCATAACCGAGAATTTATTAAAAATTCATCTTAGATCCAATTTTAGTGATTCCATCATGGAAGGAATATTGCAATATTAAGTGTTTTAGCCATGGCCATTAAAACTAGAAACACATAACCACATTTTCATGAAACATAGCCAAATCTAGCAAAAAATCTTAGCTATCACCATTAACCCCTTTTCATCTAGGGTTGGGAGAAAATTCACCAAAAATTTGTTTAAGATTCAAATAGGGTGATTCCATCATTTTTTGAAAGCTTGAATCAATCCCTATACATCCATTATTAATAAAAATTCAAAATTATTTTTGTTTATTCTAAAAAAATTCAATTTGTATGAAAATCTAAAAATGGCACAAACCCCTTTTTGACACAAGCCTAATGAAAAAAATTATCAAAAATTCATTTTTAATCCAAATGGAGTAATTCCACCTCTATTGTAAAGTTGAGGGTAAAACCCACCCTACCATAACCAAAAATTACCCAAAAAACCTACTGTTTACATAAGAAAAATTCATGAATCTACATGGAATTCTTAAAAAATGAAATAAAAACATAACTGCATTACCTCACGAAAACAGCCATAACTTTGTTACTATTAACCCAAAATGAGAAAATAGCCATTGGAAAGTTTAAAAATAGGGCTACAGACCCATGACATCAGATTATAAAGTTTTTAGCTATTTTCTTAATAAAATATACACAAATTTAATTGTTTTTTTCATGCAAAAATCACTAAAAAAGCTTAAAATTCATAAAGCCAAATTTGACATAGACATGAAAAATAGCCAAAAAAGCAAATGTAATAGATACCCATTTGAAAAAACATCAAAATAAAGGTTTAGGATTTCATTAAAATTACATTTTGATGAATCTTTCATCCTAGATCTAAGGAAAATGGCCTTGCCCCCAATATTTAGGAGAAAAGCATGAAAACAAGAAGCCTAATTTTAACAATCAATTCTACCAAAACCAAAAGAATAAAAAAACCATAGATATATGTATAAAAGACTAACATAAGAGATGAGATTTCATCAAAATTTCATTTTACCACCTCTATTAGTGTAGATCTAAAGAAAAAAATTCCCACATATGGCAAGAAAAATAAGAAAAATTGCTAGAAAGTAAAGCAAAAAAATGGGTAGAATTGCCTACCTTGGAGTAGTTGTAGAGGAATCTTGGATGGATATGGTCCTAGGTAGCCCTAATAGGTCCCTATAATTTGCATCCACCTTCTATATTCATGGGCTTCTACTCTTTCCCCCACCGCTCTTGGGCACCATGGCTAGATCAACATTGAGAACTAATGAAGTCTAAGAAGATTGAAGGTTCAACACTAGCTGTAGGAAAGGTCTATGGCTTTCACACTAAGGATTTATGTTTTCTACTGAAAAAATATCTACCTAAGCTCTCTTCCAATGTGTTTTTTTCCATAATCAGGATTATGGTTGAAGATTATGAAAATTTGACAATAAAAAGACCATCAAAACCAAAACATCCACCTCTAAACCGCAGTTGTCGATTCATTGCACCATAACTCCAAGTGCACTGAAGTGTAGGGGAGGGAAATTATCTTCTATGCTATGATGGATGGGAAATAATTTCACCTTTTAGATTTTAAAATTTTTGTATTATGGACCCCACTATTCACCCACACTCTTGGCCTAGAAATTGCATCAACATTGGGTTTTAATTTCTTAAACACCTAAAGCCATGACCAAACCTTAACTCCCATGAAACAATGCTAGGGATATCATACCCATCATGGATACATGATTACCACTTCATAAAACCATTAAAACATAGCTTTTTTTAACCATTTTTAGTAGCCAAAACCTACCTTTTTCAACCCCAGGCTCTCAAAAGGGATTAGACATGGACAAAACTAGACAAATTGGATTTCCATGATATGTAAATATTGCCCAACATGGAAGAAGGGGGTTAACACCAATTCATACTCCAAAACACTCATCTAGCCCAAGTTTCACTCCAGAAGTAGGCCTACATGATCTAAAACCCCTCCAAAGATCCCTAATAGCAATGGAACCTCACCAAACCTAGTTGAAAGTTGTCAAAACCTTGGGATTTGGTAGTTTCACACTATGAAAACCCTCATACATGCTACACATCCCAATCCTAGAATGGATGGATGGAAAAAAGACCAAAATTTCCTAAATCAACTACCTAGTAGCCATTTTTCAAAGCCTAGTACACCCTCATAGTCTCCAGTAGCCTAGATTGACCATTAGACAAGTCTATTGTCCATCCATGGCCTATTCCATGTTGGTGAATCCCCCATCCACACTTCCCAACATGGAGTTAGCATGGAAACCTAGTGGATATGCTAGAAATCCTAATTTATTAACCAAAAATAGCCAAATAACTTACCTTGGCAATCCTTAGACCCTACTAGAACCCTGTGGAGCTTCCAAAGACCTCAAAACTATTCAAAATGGCAAAAAACTACAATCCCCCTCTCATGCACACTAGGGCTATCATACCCAATGTCGAAGAAGAAGGGTGAGATTGCATGAGATACCTAGGAGCCTCCAAACCATTGGGTCTTGACACCAACCATCAACCATCAATACCAATAACCCCAAAGTTGACATGTATGGTTGATTGGATGTCTAACTAGCCTATATCTAACTTTCTTGGTTCTTCCATGCTAGGGGAGATCTCTTCCACACTTTATATCATGGAAGAAAGGTAGATGGAGCTGAGAAGATTAGTTGGGAGTTCAAAAATAAAGAAAACAACCTTAAATTACCTTATATTAACACCAAAACCTTGCCAGCCTCTCTGAGAGCCACTAGATTTCAAAAAATCAACAAAAATCAACTCCCTAAGGTTCTTCCATGCTGGGGAGGACCTCATCCACACTAAGCATTCTAGTCCCACCATGGATGAATCGAGGAAAGAAAAAACTATTAAATTTTCCATGTCGTCTAACTTTTGAGAGCAACCCAATCCTTCTGGAAGCCAACAAACTTCCATAAGCCACTTGAAATAACCAAAACTTTTTCCCATTAGGTTCTCCATAGTGATGAGTATTCCATCCATGCTAAGACTCCTACCCCAAATATGGATGAAGAGGGAAACCCAAAAAACCCTCTCATAGCCCTCAAAATAACCAAATTTCGATGCTAGGGATTCACAATCAACACCGAAAACACTATGGACATGCATGCATAGCCAAAATTGAAGACAATTAGCAAAAAGCAAAGCCCCATAGTTCCTCCACACTATGAAACATATCTTCCATGTTGTCTAGTATGGGAGTAGGAGGAACCTTTGGGGGAACTCAAAAATAGCCTATAAGTACCCTAAACAAATGGTAGAAAGCCTTGTGCACATCCTAGGATCTTGTTTCTACATCCAAAAACACTCAAACTCATCAAAATTGATAATGGATAGCCAAAAACATTTTCCCCCTAATCTTCCATACAAGGCATGGGAACCTTAACATGGAAGAAAAGAGGGAACATCAAAAATCATTTAACAACCCCTAAAATGATCACGTTTTGACACTAGGAAGCTTTAGTCAATACTAACAACCTAAGAAACCCACATGCATGGCTAGAAATGATAAAAATGACAAAAAGTAAGGTCCCTTAGTTCCTCCATGCTAGGAGGCACCTCTTCCATGTTGGCCAACATGGAAGTAGGAGGAGCTTTTGGGATCCCCAAATATGATCCTTGAAGACCTCAAGAAGACACCCTATAACCTTACATGAACCCTAACACCAATTTTACACCTTCTAGACCAACCAAACCCTATAAAAGTGACTAAAATAGCTAAAAAAATTCTTCCCTCCATCATACATGGTAAGCATACCATCCCCAACGTGGAAGAAAGTTGGAAAGCTCAAAAACCACCTAGCAAACTTCCAAATTAATCAATATTGACCTTAAACCCTAGTTCCCAATCTTGGTAATCCTGGAAGCACACATGAATGGTTGATTGAGGTAAGAATTGGTTTAAATTTAAGATTTTTGATTCTTCCATTCTAGGGACCCTCTCTTCCACACTGGCCAACATGGGGACTAAAGGGGGACCTGTTTAGGGCCCATAGACACCTTAGAATGACATCAAATGACCTTGCATATATTCTAGAACCTTGCCATCATAGATTGAAGCCTTCATACCTCACAAAAATAATCCTAAATGGTCAAAAATTTGTCACCTAATGTTCCACACTAGGTAAAGCATCCTCAACATGGAAGAAAGAGGAGAAGCTCAAAAAGAATTAAGAATACCAAAAGCTATCAAATTTTAACCTAAAACATTAACTTTTGATCTTAGAAACTCTAGAAGTTGACATGCACAATTGATTGCAACTTGAATTGGTCTACATCTAGGATTCTTACTTCACCCATGTTGGAGAGGATGAATGTCAACTCCTATTTTTGGTGGAAAGATAACACTCCTAGAAGCCAAGGATCTATGCCAAAAAAGTATAGGACCTCATAGCCTTAATATTGTGCTCATTTGACCTTATTTTAACCTTTGAAATTCATTCCCTTTAATATTCCATGTTGGAGTAACTTCCCCACCATGGAAACAGAGGTAAAGACCTTAGGAACCCTTGAATGACCTCCAAACATAATCAAAATCAACCAGAAACTTGCAGAATCATGAGCTATAGTTCTAGGAGCCTAGGAACCTAGTCAACATGTTTTCAAAACGTGCTAAAACTAGTAAAAAAGTGTCCCCCCATTCTTCTATGCTAGGGATGTTGTGCTTAGCATGCAAGAATGAGGAAAAACCATTCCAACATGTTTTAACACCCAAAACTAACTCAAATGAGATCAAAATGAAGCTAGTGGATTCACAACTTCTAGATATGGGTTTCATGTGCATCTTTGATGATTATTGAGCTTGTTTATTCTTGTATTTTATTTTTATACACTAATCCCCCTTTCTTCCATTCTAGGCAAAGTGAAAGTAAAGGGGTTAAGCTCTAAAACCTTCTTTATGGCCTTTACAGACCCCTAGAATACCTAATTTTGATATACCTAGCCTTTTGCTACCTTGGGAAGGCCCATGAACCCTAATTTTGTACCTCTATATGCCCCAAAACCTATTTTCTTTGGTTTCCATGGTGAGGGTTGCTGCTGCCACATTGGCCAACATGGAAATAGAGCTGGCCCAGCGTGGAAGCCTCAAAACTCTTAATTTCTAGGTCTAAATAGCTAATGACCAAACTTACCTAATAGCCCTTTGGCCTTAAATCATGGCCTCTTAAGGCCTACAACTAGAAACATCTAAACCATTTTAACCTATATTAGCCAAATTTTATCACATGTAGCTTGTTTTTCTTGATTTAGCCTTATTACATAATGTTTCAATTTGTTTTTGGCCTTATGTTGCATTGTTGACCTTGAAAACTTTCTTATAGCCTTTATACAACCTTATATTTTCCTTATTACCTTATTTTAGTTTTATTTTCCTCTGTTCAACTTTTGATTAGTATCATAAAAGGGGGTTTGACATTCATTAACCACCATTTGGCACCATGCGACCATGGCCTGCTATGGCCTTAAATTGGTATTCTAGCCTACTAAGGCCTTAAACTGGCATTATAGTCCACTAAGACTCTAAGTTGATATCATGGCCTACTAAGGTCTAAAACTAGTACAATTATGGCCCTTGTTGACCATTTGTAGCCATATTTCTCATGCTTCCCTTTATTTTTCCCTTGTTGCATTTTCTTTACTTGTTTTACTCTATTTTTAGCCTTAGATGACCTTGTTTGTATTAGAATAACATTAATTTACATAATTTTATTACATTTTAGCATGGTTTATTTATTTTTAGCAAAGTGCCACTTAATATGCTTTTGCTTAACATGCAGGATCATAGGATGAGAACTTGGGAGTAGATCAATCTACCTTTGAGCCTAAATGGGCCTCATGGTGATGTAGAATGATATTTTTACCCTGATTGTCTACATCTTGAGCTTGAGAGTCTTGTCAATTATGTAGCCTCAATAGAGAGTCATCTAGAATGGCTTGAAAACCTAGTTAAAACCCTTGAATTAGAGGTAGGCATCAATGCACTGAGCATTCCATGGAGGTGAATGTTTCTGTAATAATTGGTTAAGAACATCTCTTTCTCTAGAAATATCTTTAAAGAAACCAGAGACATAATTAATACATCATTGTATTTGGACTTTATTTTCCAATACATTGGGAAACTTAATGATATTTTGGATAATATGCGGTTGTAGTTGAATAATGCCTGTAGAAATTTCTAAACCTAAAAACTCTATACAAGATTGTCCGATCTTCATTTTGGTGGGTGAAAGGACAAGACCATTATTTTTTATCAGATCTGCAAAAATGTGCAAATGTTCTATATGTTCTTTTGCTGATCTACTAAGTACTAAAATATCAGCTATATATGCTAATATAAATGGGTACGAATGGAAAATGGAGTACATCATCTTCTGGAAAATAGATGGAGTCATTTTGATACCAAAAGGTAAGACATTCCACTTGTAAAGTCCTCCAGGGACTAAGAAGGCGGTTTTCCAATGATCTTCTTCATGAACTTGAATATGCCAAAAACCTAATTTTAAATCAAATTTAAAATAAATGTTAGTGTGAGTCAGGTGTTCAAACAAGTCATCTTTATTTGGAATCGGATGTTGGACAGACTTGATTATATCATTCAAGGATTTATAATTGACAACTAATCATTTTTTACCCTTGACGAGTTCAGCTCATTTGTTTACAAAGAAAGCTGCACAAGCAAACATGCTGGTGCTTGGTCTAATTAGTTTTCTTTGTAAATATTCTTATATTTCTTCTTCTCATTCTTTTCTAAGACTAGGAGACATTCCTATATGTTGGGCTATAGCTTTTACTTTAACTCCATCTTGTAGATCAATCCGGCACCAATGTTCCTTTTTGTGTCAAAATATTGTAGGATCGTCATTTGCAAATTGTAATAGTTGTGTTTTGATATCTTCAAAACTTGGTTTGTGGATTTCAATTTGGTTGACAATCCATGTTTCTCTTTTAGGATTTATTTTTGGGATATTTTGGTGTTTGAAATGTTGTCTAGCATTTATCCTGGGAAAACTATAATTATCTAGGTGGATAACTTGTTTTGTAATTGCTATATCATAATTTTGTAAATTATCAGATCCGATTAGATAGTCATAGGATGGTAAAGGAAACTGACAAACATTAAAATATACTATTCTATTATCTGACATGACTATAGGTAGTTTATCGTTTTTAGTTAGAAGTCTCTTCTGGGAATTAAAAGAAATGTGAGATGGTTCTTTATCTTCCCAAAAACACAGAGGTATAGTTTCTTCTCTAGCGAGAGACACCTCTACCCCTGTGTTAAATAAACAATCTATCTTATAATTATGATATCTAGGCCATGAAATAGTAAAAGAATAGGTAGGTAAGATAGGTCTTGAATCATTACAATTTACTTCTAGAATGACACTTACCTATTTTGTTTCCTTCTCATATTCTTATTGCTACCAACTTTCTTCTTGTTCCTCTAACCATTCTAATTCTTCTGTGGCTTACTGCAAATATTTTTTGAGTTGTTTTATTTGAAATTTTCACCACATAGATTTTTGGACATTAGGAGGAACTTCTTGTGTTTTCTCTAGAATGTTGAGTTTCTTCTATAAACTCTTCTTCATTAGGATTTTGAGAATATTGATATATCCCTAAAGATTCCTCAATCATTTGTTTATGAGTCTCAATTTCATTCTTCTTACTTCTCACCTTTTGTCTATAGGCTCTAAACTTATGTAAGTCTTCTAGAGAAACCTTTTGCCATTTTTTCTCTAGTTGTCTGAGTTGGCTTTTTAGGAGAGAGTACGTTGGATCTTGTTCATAGAGATCATCATTGTCTGATCCTTCATTCATATAGACATGGTACATATAACCTGAAGAATAAGTATCATAATCAACTACTCCTGGTTCATTAGGATAATCTGGAATATCTTCAAATTCCATTGCACTAGAATATTGGTCTGAGGATTCCAGATAAATATCCCCATTGGAAAAAGATAAGTCAAATTCATATGTCAAGAAAAAATCATCTTCGATGAGTTTCATGGATTCAATGAAATTAATCCGTTGCGGATGATCATCTTTCTTTGGACATTGACTAGAATAATGTTTTCCTGAATAGATAAAACATCTAGCTTCTTTGTTTTTATATGGCCCTTGTTTTCTTTTAAACATTCCTTTAAAAGGATTTTCTGGCTAATTTTTCCATTTTAGCTTAGGTTGATATTTCTTTTTCCAAACTTTCTTGGGTTTGGAATACTTGTGTGAAGAACATTGTATTGGTCTACACTCACATGGCTCATTTTGTATTTTCCTAGTTTTAATTAATTGGGAAAATTTATCTTTAGGACACATTTGTAAACATTATTCTCTACCTTTTTTTTTTGTTAGAGAACCTACTAACTTCTGTGTTTTTTGTTGGACACACAGATCCCTTGTAACTTTTTCTAAGAATTGGTGAATGGCATTGAAAACCATCTCTTCAAGATCTTTTTCTTCATTTTGTAGTTTAGATCTATAGTAGCTTGCAAATCGTGTGGAAAGACATCCTTACAGATGTTCTTTTGCACCTATATCATGTATGAGTTTTCCATAATAATACCATTCTTCCATAATGTCAAGGAATGGAGACATGTCTTGGATTTTGTGTAATATTGAACTATAAAATAAAGTTCTATATGCACTATCTCTATCAGCTTTGTTATCTAAGAATTCTTTAGTAATTGCGTTCAAGAAAATAACATGAGGATTATTTAACAATTTTTTACATATGGGGGCTTCTATGAAATTCCACCATCGTTTTAACATACCTTCAAAGTTTAACGTGGCATTGAGTATGGCATGTTCATATGTTTTCTTTCCTTAAACAATATATCTAGAAATAAATCCACTGATTTTATCAATTTCTTTTTATCTTTCTCTAATCGATTTATTATCCATACTGAAGTATGGTGGTGGTTTTTCTGAGGTTCGTCTTATCTGCATAGCTATTAAATCTTTTGGATCTTGAAATATCATTCCTTGTTTTGTTAACATTTTTTTCTCTTCATCATCTAAAGAACCTTAACTTCCTATGTAAATTGTTTCATTGTCTTCCTTATTTGCATTAATTTCTTTTTCTGTTTTCCCTTTTTCTGCCTTTGGAATTATATGGACTGGTCTTCTCCTTTGTACCCATTGTTTAGTTTTCTTTTTTCCTTTAGGAGGAGTGACTGGTGGCGAATCTATGTAAAGGCCTTCTAAATCTAAGGTTTTTGATTGGGATTTTTTCTTATCCTTAGATTTTTCTATCTTTTTCTTAGGAACCCATATTTGATGTAATTCTTTTACATCCTTTTGTACTTCTCTAACCTCTGCGTATGTCATTAAGTTTTGATAACTAATGTAAGATATTTTATGGTTGGTCCAATTGTGAAGCTTAATGATGTCAGAAGGTTGTTCTATGGAGTTTTTATACTGCATCATATGGGCTATTTCTTTTGGTTCTTCTATATTCATGTTGATCCATAATAATTCATCACATTCTATACATCTAATGTCATGGTCTACCTTATGTAGGTTTTCATGTGTACAGATCTGTTTACTTGAGCATGATACGTCATCATCTGAACTAGATGTAGATTCATCTTCTATGTGTGTTTTTCCCTTTGGGTCATCAACTACCATTTTTTTCTTTTTTTGTTTGATGATCTTCGTAGGATCCATTGTAATACCTAGCTCTTTAAATATCTTTTCCATTCTTTGTATTTTCTCTTCTTGTTCTTCATAAAAAGATTTCCTTTTAAACAAAGTTAATGGTTTGGTAGGTTTAACAAATTTTGGAGCTAATGGATCATAAGGCAAGAGTTTTGGTGGTTGTAACTCTACATAGTACCTTTGGGATTTGGATGATGCTCTGAACAAGGATTTTTTTGCATTTTTCTGCTCATAGTATTCTTCTAATAAGTCTTCTATGTCTGCGAAGAGCCTATGGATTGGGAGATCTTCTATATTGATTTGCATTCCATATTCTAAATTTGTTGTTCCGATAGAAAGAGCTTGTTGTCCAAATGGTAAAAGGGTTTGTATGCTGACAGAACTTAATAGCTTAAAACTTAACCTAGTTTCTATCGTGTAGTACACACTACGATCTATAATATCAACAGGAATATACTTTAAAATACTTTTAAAGCATATTTTTATCAATTATTTTAAAGTCTACATAGTATTGAAATTTCTTTCTGTAGACCTTTGTTTATGTATGCTTATTTTCAATTCACTCATGTTTATGAAGTACTTACTTTGCACATTAATAATAATGAAATGATAAGTTTAAAAATTTAAGTACCACATTGCCCTAACTAATTGAGACTTTTCTTAGGCTTTCGTATCCATACAAGAGGTTCCCTAGGCAATGGTTTTTTAAATTGATTTTTTTGAGTGTGTTACTATTTCACCCATATTTACACATCAACATTAGTAATGTTTACAAAGTCCTGTATTTTTCCTATATATCATGTACAACATTGTTGTGTTAGTTGTATCGGATTGTAAAAAATAAAACCTTACAATTTGTACCTTTGCTATCTTGAATAAATAAAATGCTAAGGGTAGTTAAATGATAACTTTACAGAGTATTACTACTCTAGTTTCTCTTCATATATAGTAGGTGATGAGTGGCGAGGTACCCCTACACTCAACCATACGAATACGAGCATTTCACGCATGATCCAATTGAACTCCAAGGGCTAAGTGCTTACATGCCCTAATGGAACACTTAAGGTTAATCAATCACTATCTTCCTAGACTTACTTGTATTGTCATGGTTGTATGGTTAAGTAAGCCTGAGGTGTATGATTTTTATATCTTTTATCTTTTTAATGCCTATGCTAAGAGGGGAAAGGTGAAGAGACTAAATAACTAACTTTCATTAACTATTTATTAACTAAGTTCTAATCGTTCTAGCACTAGTATTCGTTCCCACTTACTGTACACACCTTGAACCAGTGTAACACTACTGGGATTACCAAATGCTACTTGTTACTGGGTTACCAAGCACTACACACATGCTCGAAGTGGTCATAGTAAATGCACTTAACTAGGAGAGTTAATGGTTGAGGAAGATTAATTATCTAAGAAAGCATTTAAACATTTAATAGTAATTAAATCCTATTTAGCTTAGTCCACATGCTGCAAGGTTTATCAGAAATTTAGTCTTTATTGTTGTACACAAATGTGTGCTCAGGTACAATTTGCTCAAATAAATATCCATTTACTTTGAGACTCCTACTGCGAGCACATGGAAATTATTCTAACTCCGAAATGGTAAAACTACTATAGTTTGGCTAAGGGTCTAAATCTAGATGTAGAAATAAGGGAAGGCCTCCTCTTATTTATAGAACTAGCAGTAGGACGTGATATCGCATAAGCGATATCGCGGTGGGATGTGATATCGCGTAAGCCATATGGCAACATTGGATGTGATATTGCAGCTCATCATACTCCCATGACTAAATAAAAAATCATCGTCGAGTTCCTTACAAAATATTAGAAAGGTATGAGATTATTTCCTTGAATGATGCTAATGGTAAATGGGGTGACATGTGAACGGATCATCATTACAATACGTCACAAAATTAGTGTTCATGACAACAAGAGTGAACACTACACACATTTGACATCTAGCCTTATTTGGCAACTGAGAGAGAAAGAAGAAGAAGTTTGTTGCTACCAATGCCAAGATTGTGCCTTTCATTGTCCATCCATAAGCACACCATCAATCTTGTTCCTTGTAAAATTGCTTTAGCACCAATCCATTCCAAGTGTTTCCTCCAAATCCAATCCATTGGTGTATGATTGCCATCTGCACACATAGCATAGTCTTATATTAGCAAGGGTAAATGATTCACAATGCAGTTGATACCTTCCCTCAGTGTTAGGTCCATTGGTTGAGTTGTGATATGGCTGATGTGGATTCTGGAGATATAATAATGGTGACTACCAAAGGTGTAGGGGTTAGGAGAAAATCAAAAAAATTAGACCAGGACCACCATGACTAATCACGAACCTCCAGTAGTGAGAGAATGGAATAAGGAAGATAAGGAATAAGAAAGATGGAGAAAAAGAGACAATTGTACTGCTGATGAAATGGATGTTAGGGATGGTAATGAGCAAAATAAATGTTGATTGTAAAAATGTTTAAGGGAAACAAATTAACGGATGCACCAAATAGGAATGTCAAAAATGATTTTAGGGCTGAAAAATGCCTCATAAGTGATCAAAGCCTTAATCGCTAAGTGGAAAAATTCATATTATGTCCATATTTGGGCTTGGGGGATGGAGGTCAAAATGCCTTTTGGATTGCCAAAATTGACATTTTCATGGATTTTTCAGGGGGTATAACTTTTTCTATGCTAGAAACACCTATTGGGGAGTGTGACATTACCTATGCCTAGTGTTGGAGGGTATAACTCCTACATCCCTAGCATTGCACCTTCCCCTCAATGTTGCTCCAACACTTTAGCATTGTTCTAGCCTTAGCATTGATATTAAACCCCTAGCATGGATGTTATACCCCTAGTGTGGTTTTTGAAGGTCCAACGTTGTTGTTGGAAGGCCTAGCATGTGTGAAAGAAGTTAATGTGGGTAAAATTTTGGTTTATTATTTTTAGTAGACAGAATGATTTTGATGCTTTGGGGGGCATCAAAACTTACCATACATAGAAACCATGTTGGATTTAGATACCTACAACACTTGTACATCTAAAAAATCTATTAGTAATTAGGTAGAAATTTTCAGCCAAATTTATGATCAAAAACCTATAAAAACCAAGCTTTAACACCATATAAAGATTCCCAATTTTTTATGGTACCATCCCTTTTTAGATTTGTAGCATTTGGCATTCACGAGCTTTGAGAATTCATTGTGAATAGAAGGATTTTGGAGAAATCTTTGTGTGGAACCTATAACAACTATAATTACTATTATAGCCCCCTAAGATTGCATGTGGTTCTATACCAACATTGAGCAACATGGGGCATTGAGACTCCAAACATGGCTCTTCTTGGCAAACCAAAAACCCCACCCATCTTACTCACTCACACCACCAATGTTGCAAATCTAGTAAGGAGTGTAGCAAGCTTTAACATCAGAAGTTATGAAGCCATTGGATCATAGAGCTAACTGTGGCATCTAAAGCCACTATTTTTAACAAATTCCAAACCCCCAGTTTGCTTCCTTAGGCACACTTGTACACATTTTGAACTATTTTTTTATCAGAATAAGTTTTGCAGTTTCAATTTTTATGCAAGATAGATAAATTTGTTTTATTTTGTGCATATATTTTCATATTTGTATTTTAATTTCATTTAATTACCCCCCATTGATACTCTATAAGTTCTTGGGTGATTAGGAAGACCATCTAGGACACATTGGATCCCATTTTTAAAGGTCCTTGAGGTCTAAAATTAAAGTTGTTTTAACTAGAATTTTTGATTTTATAGCAACCAAATTTTTTAGGTGTTACAATTTTCTAGCACTAGAAGGAGGGCCTCCACCCATGTTCTATGTCCAATACTATTGCCTATTTTAATAATGTTACCTGAAAATTTAAAACATTAGAAAAAATTTTCTAGATTTTTTTAACACTTTTTCTACTATCAAACCAATGTTGTCATCCATACCCCCTACTACTAAAACATAGTGTTGTGGTTGCAAGTGATCTAGGCTTTTGGAGACTTTCATAGTAGTTACTGGTCATTTCAAAGCCAATGTGGATGTTCCACCA
>MNCI01029617.1:26636-100241 GCA_015680685.1 Gnetum montanum
TAAGGATCCCATTGTGGCTATGTGTAGGTAATCACTTAGGCCGAAGGGGTGAAGCCTTGAATTTTTGGTTATAAACAAAGATCATTATAATTTCATTTATGCCAACATTCAGGCCAACATGTTGATTTCAAGAATGAAAGTAGAAGCCAAGATGGAGTATGAGTTTATACATTGCAATGGGAAGGAATACATTCCTTCCCCATGTGATAAGATACCCCTAACTGAAATCTATATGTGCATCCTATCTTAATTAATTGAGATTGATAAGGAGGATGGGAAGGCGAGCTTGGATGAGTAGCAAGAGGAAGAGGATGAGTTTGGGGTTGAGTTTGAACATGAAAATCTCATAGGGAATCTCTTTTTACAATCACTTTCCAAGTCCATAGTGACTACCTTAGCCCTCCTCATCTCTTCCAGAGGATAGATTCATTAGCCCTTAAACACTTCCTACTCAACCATGTTTGGACCAATGCCTGTTATCATGGTGCACCAAAAATAAACTATGCTATAGTCCACAACCTTCCATTTTTCCATGCCTTTAACCATACAACAATAGTCTGTGCAATAATCATCAATGGTTGTGATCACCACTAATCCATTTTTGATCTATATGAGGCCCATAATGGGACCTCAAGTGATCCAAGGATCACATACCCCTTTCATCCCCTTTATGGATATTGGTGCAAACCTCTTTTTCTTTGTTTATCCCATTGGCAACTATGATAACCCAACCTTTTCCCTTAATGCTACAACATATCGCAAGGCCACAAGCCTCCTAGCTTATGTCCCAAAATTTCATGAAAAATTCATAATCAAGGAGGGCACCTCAAGAACTAGATCAAGCCTTCTAGATGATCTAGGACTTAATTAAAGAGTCAGGAAGTCTCAAGGCCTCCATGTCCCAGACTGTCAAGATAATGGATTTCTATCAGGATGATCCCATTAGTCTTATAGTCCCATCACTAACTCTTTCCCCTGGTGTCCCCATACCATAGTTTATCAAGTACAATGGTGAAGGTCACCCCAAATTCCATCTTATAACCTTCTGCATTGAGTTATTATGACTGCAAGCCTAGCTACACACAATAATGAGAATCTTTCCTATGTCTCTTACAAGAAAGACCCTATACTAGTTCTATGCCTTGATAAGAGGATCCATGTCCTCTTTGGAAGACCTAATTTCATAATTTGTTAATCATTTCAAGTATAACTTGAAACATGACACCATCTTGAGTAATTGATGAAGGTCAAGCAAGGATCCCTTGAGCCAGTGAAAAAGTTCATCCAACAATTGAATGCTTTGTTAAATGAGATTCTAGAACCAATAGCCAAATCTCACCTTCTTACTATCTTTATGGGGGTAGTTAACAACTTCATTACATTGAAATTATACTACCTTGATTGATGGTCACTCTGTCAGGCATTCTCCCAAACCAAGAACATATTAAGTTGAAATTATACTATCTTGATCCATGGTCACTCAGTCAAGCATTCTCCCAAACCAAAAACATAGAGGATGTCATAGAAGCCAATAATGAATTTGCCTATATGGCATATTAAAACAAACATGCATGAAAGGACAAGAAGAAGGGACAAAACAATGTGGTGGTGGCCACTGTAGCAAAAGAAAATAAAACAACCACTAAGGGGCTAAGAACTAGGCAACCCAAGGCCCTTGCTAATAATAATAACAACAAACCTTCAACATCTAAGACCTTTTCATTGATTTCTTCAAAGTCCAAATTCATGCAAAAATATGAAACAAAGTGTATTAGGTTACCATTGAGGACATCAGAATTACTCAACCAACTATTAAAGAATGGGAGGATATAATATAAGCAAAGGATAGAAAATACTCATAAGACATATTTAAGGCTATGTGTAGCCAACGACCGCACTTGAGCAACCACATATGACCCTATGGTACCTAGATGCTTTAAGCTTAATCACTTTTTCTCATTATCATTAGCTGCTAGGTCATGATACTCACTTTTACCTTATGCTAAAAATGACCTGAAAAAAATTATAGATAATGGTGAATTGGTGTTGGACATCTTCAATCTAGGTAGGCCTTAAAACTAGTTGATGCATGTATATAAATATCCATTGAAAATCAACAATAGCTCATATACCATAGTGGTGTTCAATTTTTGCAACCACCAAAGGCCTACGAGGGAATCGTTCATGATCCTAGTACCTCCTCACAAAAAATGGACCCTTCAATTCTCACTAGTTCAAGGATCCCCTTTGTTATATGGATCCAATCACTGGCATCCCCCAAAAAGTGTTTTGTCATTAAAGTACCCCCTCCCATTACAATTGAGTCCATCTATACAATAGAAAAACACTTCCTCATGGTGGCTAATGTAATGACTTCTTCTTCCTAACCGACCAATGATAACAAGAAGTCTCCAACCAAACAATGAAAGAAACCTGAGCAGAAGCCAAAACATAAGAATAATAAGGAAGCCAAGTAACAAAATAAAGTGGGGCCACTAAAATCAACTCCCATATCATCCATTCCCATTACCTCAACTACCTAGGCTACTTCCAAGAGGAAGCCATGGGAGGACCCGAAACCCCAAGGCAAGGAGAAAGAGGTGAAGCCAGAACAACCAAAATATGAAGTCTGCATTTTAAGGCACATGGAGGAAGTTAAGAACAATAAGGATAACAATCCCATGGCCAACAACAAAGACTTCCTAAATGTAATTGAATAGTTTAAACAATCGCTAAAACAAAAAATACAACCCTTAGCCTATATGACTTGGTCATGGCTTCTGCTACATATCGTGAAGAACTAGTCAACATGTTAACCTCTATTCCCATTAGCAAGGACATCCATTCTAATGAGGAATCCATCCATGTAGTGATGGTACCCTACACATCTAGGAAAAAAGTGAGATCAACATCACTAGTATTTCATGACAGCAAAATCAAAACCAACCCCCAAAATAGTAAGGTAACCAAGTCTTTCCTCTTTATAATTATACAAGTAGGACAATATAAAGTCCATAAGGTGCATGTAGACTATGGGGTAGCAAAAAATGTGATCCCCTATATCATCATTGAGTTTTTAGGCCTAATAAAACATATACAACATATGTTGACATTAGCTCTTAAGTCCTACAATGGATCAAGGGTTGTTGTCAAGGGATCTATCTCCTTGGACTTTGTGTTACGGAAGAAATTTACCACAATGACTAACTTCTTGGTGATGAAGGAAATACTAAGATTCAATGTTATCTTGGGGAGGACTTGGCTAGCTTAATTACAAGATATTTCTTCATCCATCCATCAAGAAATTTATCTACCTTACAAGGGAGGTGAAATTATCATTCATGGTGAAAACATAGTCCTCCTAGCAGTTAACAATGTAGACATAGAGTAGGAATCCACAGTGGAGTTTCAGGAGGAAATTCCTAGCCACAAAGTCCAGAAACCTAATAGAGTGGAAAAGACCAAGAATGACAATGATGGACATGGAGATAGGCTATGGGGAGAGCTCCCTTGTAACATTATTACTAAAGGAGATGGGAAATATAAACTTGTGAAAAAAAACCATACACATTTCCTAACCTTTTAAAGATTAGGAAACATTTGCAAAAATGATATGTATTCCTAATCCTACTAGCCTATGCACTTATAAGCATGTAGCCATGTGTACTTGTAGCCAGTTAGCCTAGCTTACATTTTACCTATTTGTGCCATTTCATTTACTTGATGTTAAACTTTAATTTTCATGTAGCTTAAAATTCTACTTTGTTTTTCATTTTACGTATTAAAGCCTCTTCTTTTCTCTTTTAGCATGATAAACATAAAAATCTCATAACAATTTAAAATAAAAAATGAACAAAAAAAAAATATATGCTTTCTATTATGAAATGTACGGTCTACCATGGCCTAAAATTGGAAAAATGTATAGCCTACTATGGTCTTAAACTAGCAAACATAGTGATGGTCCACCATGGCCTAAAGCTGGAAAATACTACATGGCCCACCATGGCCTTAAACTGGTAAGCAACCTTTTAACTTATGTCTATTTTATTCGACAACCTTATTACCTATTCATCTCAACCTTTTTATTGCATTGTTACATTATAACCAAGATGGCCAACATAGCCTTAAACCATACTCATAAGACAAAATCATAAAACCAAAATGCTAGGACAATATAACCAAAACTAAAACTTAAAAATAATAGGTAAAATATCTACAACATAATATCCATAGCCACATGGTGTTGCAAAATTTTTAAATAATAAATCATAAATATGAAACCATCCACGACTAAAACATTAGCTAATGCTAGTCATAACAACATCAACATCAATGGTCATCAACAAGGAAAAACTAAAAATAGATAGTTGGTGATGCTAGAAGGCATCTCGAGGATGTTGAGAATTATCTCTACCCCCATCACTAGGGTCCCTGATATTACCTAGTGCTTGTAACATGATAACAAAATACCAATTAGTAATCAATACCTAACTTAAATAAAGTAAAACATAGATAAAATCATAACGAACAATCCTACAAGGACTTAGCATGATGAACTTTAAGGGAAGATGCTAAAGGCAAAACTCCAAATGATGGAGGATTTGGTCTTCAATCATATTGGCCTTGTCAACATCCCCAACATTAATACCTCCGAGGGTGTTACTCTCATTGACCTTCATCCATGTGGGCCACTCCTATGACACCATGGTAGTGAAAAAATTAGTTGTAGTAGTGAAGACCTAAGAAGTAGGGGATTTAGCCATCATGAGAGTGCCTTCAAATAATTTGTAGATACTTTAGGCTTGAATTCCCTTAATGAATAGCTCCAACTAACACCATTCAGTAGTCTCCTCTTTTAGCCACTTTAGATAAGTCTTGTAATCAACCTTGAACTTCTTTTTATGGTCTTTTTATGCTTAGTCCTACTCTAGGACCCAAGCATAATAATCCTTCTAATCTTGGGCTTTGGAGGTGATAAGATCCATCTGCAATTGCTACTCTACCATCTCCATGGCAAGGACAACCTTGTCATGGATGACATTCTAGTAGTAAATCAATGTGATCTCCTTGGTTCACAAGGTCTCTGTGTTAGCCACCTAGGCTTCCACAAAGGCCTTACAATCCTGTAAATCAATGACCATCTAGTTTTGCCTCTTATTATTCTCTTTTAAGGCCATAACTTTCTCCCATAGGGATTAATTGGACCTTTGAAAATCCCATGAAGTGTTTGCACATGAAATTGCAATATTAGTCGTAGTTTCATATAACTTTTATGGTACATTTTCCACCTCAGGAGAGAGCTTGGGCAAGGAGTTAATCTCCATGTCATGACAAGGATCCCACACAATTGTAGGCATTGTAAACAATGTAATCATAAAATATACTCATATGTACAATATACAACATGAATAACCATAAAGAAAAAACTTATAATCAAATATACTTCTAAATACCAACATGAAATGATTAAAGCCAAATAAAGAAAATTATTATCAATCTTAGGAGTAACTTGTTGCAATTGATTAATGATGTCCTTGACCACTCCTTACATGAATTCCACTTTGTCTAGAACCTCTACCCATGGTTTCCTGTGAAATGTAGGGGTAGAGGCTTTTGCTTAAGGCTTAGGAACTATAACAAAAATAATAATCAATGAATGGTTAGAAATAAAACTAAACAAAAAACAAAAAAAATATAACAAATGACATAAAGGCATGTGCATACCTAGCTCCTTCTCAGCCAAGATGATGATTGGGGGTTCGCTTGGCAATAGTTCATCGAACAAGGTGTTTAGGTCATCCAACATGATGTTGGCCAATCCATCCTTCTCATGTTGTTGTAGGAGTGCCTCCTCCACATGCCTATGCTCCTCTGTTGCTACTGTAGATTGGGCTATTAGGTCTTACTACTTGTCAACAAGAACCATAAACCCAGAACATTAGAACAATTTGCCAAAATAACAACCTTATAACCTCAAAACCTTAAAACATGAAACATAGAATAGCCTAAGTACAAAACTAAGTTAGAACATACCTATCATTGCCCTATGTATCCTACCAAACTTAAGGGTAAGCCTCCTCTTGGAAGGCTACTCAGTGGTTGATGCTACTTCTTCTACCATAGGCTACTTCAACTTTGCTTTGGCTACCCCATCAGCCTTAGCACACAACTCCTTGACCATTTTAACATTGGCATACTCAACATGAGTCTCCACCTCCATGTTGTCATGGGAAGCACAATGCCTACCACTAACTCCTTTAGTGGTGATAGACAATGATTCCCCAATGTCCTTTAGTGGATTTAGGGTTTGCTTGGTTAGATAAATAAGCTTTATCCAAGGCCTAGAGAGCTGGGATGGATCTTGGCTTACCCATCATCCATCCCTTCTCACAACTAAGAGCTCTACAAATATTTTCAAATATGCTACAAATAATGCATAGTGCATGTGACATATTATGGAAATATCCTCATGGAATTTGAGGATTTTGTCCCAAAACCCAGAGGTCAAGTGAGCAGCCTAGTTAAATTGAGCACCTTTTACTAGGACCTTTATCATGATCCACATATAGGAAATCTTGATCATATTCTTCTATGAAAACAATTTAGGGGAAAGGAATGGGATCAAAACAAAGAAATAATATTCCTTTGCTTTCACAGTTGGAAATCCTCCAAGGACAACATGGAATGGCCATAGTGAGCATCTGACCATGACTCCGCCTCCTCATGATGGTCTACCTCCTTTGTTGATGTGGTATCAACTTTGATTCCTTCAGTGGGAACACCAAAGAGGTCATAGAATGTAGCCTCATTGATGAACAAGATGATTGGCACATTGTACATCTTGGTGATAAACTTCTTGGCTTCTTTATCAAAGGAGTTAATAATGTTCACCATCTCAATGATAGGAATGGTGGGGCTAGGTGCCATGAAAAGATCAAGAAAACCTACATGAGAAATGATTTCTTGGATCTCTCTTGGTGTGTGTTCCCTTAACCAATGCTATGCTGGTTCCACCTCATCATACTTCAAGATGAGAGTCTTCATGGGGCATCCTAAAATAACCAAGGTGATGCTAGAGGAGGTGGAACCCCCTACAAGGCAACAAAAAAAATGACCAACTAGTTAAGGCCTAAACATATCATATATAAGTAGGATATAGCAAGAATAATAATTAGAACCATTAAAAGACTTAGAACTAAAATATCCTAAAACTGTATAACCATGAAAACGTTACTATAACAAGACAAACCATAATTTTTCCTACCTTTCTTCTTCTTCTTGCTTGGTGAAGGTTGTGTGAAGGTCCCATTGGTGGTTTCATTTTTTGAAGGATGCTTAGGTCCCACCCACCAATTTTGAGTCATTTCAATGACCAAAAACCCCTTAATGTCAATGTATTTATTGAATTCACCCTTTAATTGATCAACCATTATGATTCTTATTACCAAGCACACCCACTATAGTCTAAGCCACCTCCAAGGTTTGATCATTCTTGATCAAGCCTAGTTAACTAATTGTATACCTATAAGATGTTTAGAATTTGAAATTTTAGAAACTTATGATCTAAAGAAGAGTAGGTAAAACAAAAAAACCAAAGTATAAAAAAAAAATATCACAACCATACTTACCCATCCAAATGGTCCACTATGCTAGGAGGATTTTGGAACAACATGTGGGCTTGATGTGCCACCATTAGAGTGTTCTCAACATTGTATTTAGAATACTCTAGCATGTTCCAAATTAGGGATATTTGGTATGTCCCCTAGGTGCCTCTCCTATCCAACACCTCTTCCATGTAGGTTTCAGGATCATCCATTATGAAGCTAATGATCATATTCAAAGATCAAGATATTAGGGTCTTCACTTTGGTGCCAGATATGTAATTAGACAACTGTGACTACAACATCATACTAAAGTTTTGTAAAAGAAATGAAAGGAACTACCTTGACCCTAGGTGGAACCATAAGGATCCCCACTTTAGAACCATGTCAGTAAATGGAGTTTTGGGTTTGAGGAAGCTGATGCAACATAGTATCCCCACCAGTTCAACCACCACCAAAATGGGCTTAGGTAAGGCTCTACATGGAAAAACACACACAATCAAAATCATATTCATAACATGTAAAACAAAACAAGAAAAAAATAAGAACACTCATAACCATAGCCAAGTACAACAACAAGCATTCTAGTTAATGGTGAAACTAGCCACCATAAACACTCTAGCGTGTTAGTTAAAAATCGTTTAAAAATTCAAAAATCAACATTCACATAGCCTAAAAAAGTCTTAAACATGATAAATATTATACCAAAACATGTACATTATAATCTCAAACTTAAAATAAACTCAAAACATTATACAATAGTGTGACCAAGGTTAATCAAAATCCACAACTACACTCAAAATCAGGAAAAATGGTCATAGGAGATCATTGGTAAAAAATATTAAAAATTTTCTAAAATAAATAAAACCAACTATAAAACACTTTAAACATCCTCAAGTATCCCCAAAACATGGGATGTAATAGAAAAATCATCCAATGTATCAACACTGCACATCTTCAAGGGGTAAAACCACTAAAGCCTAAAAACCTTAATTTGCACAACATTACAAGAAAAATCATTAAAAATCAACTATAAATTTAAATCTAGTGATTAGAAAATAATTAGAAATATTAAATCAATACCTACACATCCATAACTTGAAAATATGTAAAATCCTTGTCATTTTTTAAGAAAATGATTGTGAAGAGACATTAAAAACTAAAAAAAAACATGAAAACACAACTGTATCAGTTGACTAAAAAATTAGCTAAAAATTAACCATAACTCTAAGTTGCATCAATTCATAGCCATTTAAAACCTAAGATCTAAAAATAAAAACCATTAACCTTAAAAAAATATAATTTCTAGTTGTTTTTTGTACAAATATTATACAAAGTAGCATAAAAATAGCCAAAACAACAAAACCACTGTGAACTGATTGATGGGAAAATTCATGGAGAATTATCCATGAGCCTAAATCCAATGGTTTAATCACCATTCTAACTATTAAACACTAAATTAAAATCCTATGGAGTAAAAAATTAAAAATCCCTAACTATTTGCTTAATAAAAAATTCAAAATTAGTATTGCTTTTTTACAAAAACAATGAAATACACAAAAATTGACTAGAACCTAATTTAAAACCTACATAAAACCAAATTTAAATGACTAAGAAACACTGAAGACACATAAAACCCACCAAGAAAAGGAATGGGATTTTGTCAAAATTCAATTTTATCCACCACAATAGTCTAGATGTAGAAAAAGGTGAAATTCCTAGATTGGGAAAACAACAAAAAAAACTAAGAAAACATAAAACAAATGGCCATTAATGGCCTACCTTGGGGTGCTTACTAAGGATCCTTGCCCAATCATGGGATTTTGTAGGTGGGTTATTCCATTCATAGCTACATTAACATCTTTCATGATAGGGTTCTTGTTGCTACTTTTCTTCTTCTTCATGGTGTTGGTTAATAATGTTGAAAACCTTTGAAATCTATAAGGATCTTGGTAGAAATGGTGCTTGAGGGGGCATGTTGAGCAAACACGTTGAGGATTGATGGACTTTGTGAGAAAAAATCTTTGTTAGAGCTCTACACCAATGTTCTATGAAGAGAAGAATGAACTATGTGGATGATTTCAAGGAAAAACAACCATAAAAATAAAGTTTCAACTTAAGCACCTAGTTCAAACCTTCATTGCCAAATCCATGCACTAAAACTAATGGTGCATTTTTGGTTTCAAGGGGGGAAAGTCAAAGAAATTCTACAATGGTGGAAGTTGCAAAAAAATTTAAAAAATTTGAATTTTAATGAACTCCACCAAGAGCCTCCCAAGAAAAGTGGATTTCAAGCCTAAAAACCTACTCTATGTTGGGGTTTAACCCCATTGAAACCCACTCAAACCTCTTCCAACCTCATACCCCACTCATCCATATTTTATAGCATGGATCTAGTGTGGGTAATGGCATTCCATATCTCATGGTCATGAAACCTTAAGCCCCTCACCATTTTTAGTAGTTTATGTTGACATTAGTGAACACCAAGTCTCGACAGGGGCTAGAACCCTTCATGCAACATACCACTTTGGGCAACCATGCTAGTCAAGATCTCATCCATACTAGTTAACATTTCCTAAGAGGTATAACACTCATAAGAAACAATGAAACTTTGATTCAACCATAGAATTAACCAAAAAAGCATAAAACTCCATTAGACACCCTCAGTATTACAAAAACTTTTTGAATCAAGTTGAAAATGTTGAAACCTTGGGATTTTGTGGAGCAACATTGGGGGGCATCCCATCCATACTAGCCAATGTGGACCTAGTGTGGATGAATGAGGTATAAACTTAAAATCCCAAAATTAACCTCCTAGTTAACAATTGTTTCCTTAACACTTATATATAGCCTTTGACAGCCAAAACTGACCAAAAATAAGTTGATTTGCATGCTTTCTACCTTGCCCATGCTAGGGAACCCTTATCCACATTGGCCGATGGGGGTCTAGCATGGGTGCTCTAGGGATGATCCAGAAAACACCTACTAACACCTTAAAATGGCCTTAAAACTTACTTCCATGACTTGAACACCTCTCCTTAATCTTTTATAGTCAAGAGTGGTTGAAATCTAAGTCAAAATTTAGGTCTAAGAACATGACCATGATGGGGAACCTTCCACCCATGCTAGCTAGTGTGGGTCTAGCATTGATACTTTGGGAATGATCCATAAAACCCAATCATGAATTGAAATAACCTTAAAACTTACCCTTCTAACCTTAGAACCCTATTGGAGAATAGTAGAACTATCAAACATTCCAAAATACGCCTAAACATGACAAACAATTTCATCCCCCTCCATCCATGTTGGAGCAATGCTACCTAGTGTGGCTCAAGGGGGTGACTATGAAAAATTCCAAATGGGCTTCAAAATGATTATTTTTGGTGCCAAAACCCTACTATCAACATTTTTAACTTTTGGAGCTCACATGCTTAGTCGATTTGCTATCAAAAATTATCCAAAGTTAATCACCCAAGGTATCCACACTGAGGGAGGCTAGAGCCACACTAGGCAACATGGCTCTAGTGTGTGTAGGATTCCTTGCTACTTTTTGTAATACACTGACATGCTTGGAAGCCTAAAAATTACCCCAGTAGAGTCTAGAACCATAAAACTTGCAACTAATATCCCTCTGATCTTGTTTTGATCATTAAAACTTATCAAGCCCTCTTACCCATGTTGGAGTAATGCTACTTAGTGTGGCTCAGGAAGGTATGAAGATACCACACCTCAAACAGCCATCAAACCTATTTAGGTTTAATCCAAAAATTCAACTATCACTACTAGAAACCCTAGGAGCCTGAAACTTTGGTTAGATTACCTCTAAAACCACTTAGGACCAAAAAGTAGAAGTATCCATGCTAGCCAACATGGGCCTAATGTGAGTGAGGCCTCACAACAAGATTCTATATGTAAGACACCCTTCAAATGAACTCAAAACTTGGCTGATGAGTACACAATTTCAAAACCATAAATTTAGCTACCATTTGATCATGTTTTGATCCTATAAAAACCTAGATCTAGATCATCCTTGCTGAAAACCCCTCCATCCATGTTGGCTAGTGTGGCTTTGGGGGGCATGGCCCTAAACCTATTTCCATTGTTGGATTTGACCTCCAAAATGGTAAATTTTGACTATTTTAACCCTACGCTACTTTGGGAAGATCATAGAACACCAATTTTAATTCTTTAGATGCCATGAATCAATTTTTCTTAGTATCCATGATGGTTCCATAATGGCCAACGTAGCTCTAGTGTGGATGGTAGTTTCAGCATCCTATGAGGATTTCTAGAGGTTGAAATCCATATAAAAATTAACCTATTTACTTCCCAAGTTCACTACAATGAGCGTACAAGTCCTTAGGAGTTAAAAATTGCTCAAAATCAACATGGAAAATCACTTGACCATTCCATCCATGCTAGGAGTCATCCCACCAATGCTAGCCCATGTGGCTTCAACATGGATGCCCAAAGAAGCCTTATTCTTAATCCAAAACAACCTTAAAATAGCCTGCATAGATATCCAAAGTTACCTATCAATTTTATAGCCTCATACCATGGCCTGCTAGGTTTAAAATTGGAAAAATCTAACTCTTTTTAACCAATGTTGACCACATTTTATTACATGTATTTTACTTTAGCTTGGTTTGGCCTTATTATGTATTGTTGACCTTTATTATTATTAGTTGACCTCATTTAGTATCTACATACCTTCAGTTTCATCATATTTACCCTGTTCTCTCCTTTATGACCTTTTTTGACCTTTGTTAGCCTTTTATTCATGTTAGATGATGAAGTTTGACCATCCTTGATCATCATTTGACACCATGTAACTATGGACTACCAAGACCTTAAACTGGCATCATGGCCCACTAAGGTTGAAACTAGGAAAAAAGTATAACCATGTTTGACCTTACTTTTCATACTTTCATTATGGTTCAACTTATTTTAACCTTGTTTGACTTTGTTTGGCCTTTATTCCAACTTATTTGATCTTCACCTATGTCCCATAGCCTTGGTTGATCTTGTTTCCATTTTTTTATATTGAAATAAATTATGTTTACATTACTAAGGTATTTTATATCATTTTAGCATTATTTACTAATTTTTACACAAGTGCCACTTAGTATGCTTATGTTTAATATGCACAACTATAGTATGAGTACAAGGAAGAAAATTAGTATGTGTTTGAGCATAAGTGGATTCCATAGTGATGTTGAATGGTGCAATAATCCTAATTGCCTAGATCTTGAGCTTGAGAGTCTTATTGATCACATAGCTTCTATAGAAAAATATTTAGAATGTCCAAAAACATATTCAAAACCCTTGACCTAGAGGTTGGCAACATTATTGAAAACTCTTTGCTTGAGGTTCCTATCACAACACACAATGATGAGGAGAAAACCCTAAAAGTAAGTTTCTCATTGGAACCTCAGTAGGCTCAAGACATCACCAAGGTCCTATAAGACAACATTAAGGCCTTTGCCTACTCATATGAAGATATTCTAGGTTTAGACCCATGCTTAGTACAACATAACATCATACTTGATCCTGGCATTAGACCAGTTAAGAAAAAGGTTCATAATATTAGACCTTATTTGGCCTTGGAAGTTCTTGATGAACTCACAAAAGTATACCAAGTTGGTTTCATTAAAGCTATTGATTACATAGGATGGATATCCAACATAGTGGTAGTCCCTAAGAAAAATGGGAGTATATGTATTTGCATTGATTTCCAAGATCTAATAAGGTAACTATTAAAGATGATTTTCCTTTCCGTATTATTGATCAACTTATCAATACTACAGTTGGACATGCCTTATTATCATTTATGGATGGGTTTTTGAGATACAACCATATTAAGATCAACCTAGAACATCAACTTAGCATGACCTTCATGACCCCTTAGGGTACCTCTTATTACACTATGTTGATCTTTAACCTAAATAATGTAGGATCAACCTACCAAATAGCTATGACATATATCATTAGTGGCTATATGCTAGGTTTGATTAATGATTACATAGATGATATAGCCATTATGTCCAAAGTGGTTGATATCCATGTGCATGACCTTGACCTTCTGCTTAAACGATTCCTCAAGTATGAGCTTAAGATTAATCTTAAAAAGTATATCTTTGGCATTAAGGCCAGTAAGATGCTTGGCTTTGTAGTATTCAATTCGAAAATACATGTTAATCTTGATAAGGTTAAGGTCATATCCATCTTGGTAGCATCAAATTATCTTAAGGAGCTTTGGGGATTACAAGGTATATTACAATTTATCTATATGTTTATCGCTAGGCTTATAGATAAGTTAAAATACATGCAACACTTGCTTGAGAAATGAGTTCACTATGAGTGGATGACTTAATGCCAAGAAGCCTTTGAAAATCATAAGTAAGAGTTAGCACAACTACTAACAACCTATCCTTCAGAAGAGGACAAACCTTTTTACATCAACCTTATCTCTAACACATCTATTACCTCTCTACTCTATCAAACATTAGATGATGGAGTAGAGTTACCCATATACCACCTAAGTCATGCATTAATTACCCATGAGACTTGATACACAAAAGTAGAGAAGTATTATC
The DNA here is from genome assembly GCA_015680685.1 of Gnetum montanum. Taxonomy (NCBI): domain Eukaryota; kingdom Viridiplantae; phylum Streptophyta; class Gnetopsida; order Gnetales; family Gnetaceae; genus Gnetum; species Gnetum montanum. The sequence goes on from MNCI01029617.1 coordinate 40,834, forward strand.
TAGCCCTAGTCATCTCATTGAAGAAGTGGGGACATTACCTCATTAGAAGCCAAGTCAATGTCATTTGCAAAGATAATGCACTTCGAACCATGAAAACCAATATCTACTAAAGTAGCTATATGGCCCATTTGAAATCCATAACAATAAATTTTAGCCTTCAATATGTTTCCCAAGCTTGGACAAAAGGTTAAGCTATAGCTACACAACTTACTATTTTACCAGTTGATGACCATGTAACCATAGACCCTAAATTCCCCAATGAACATGTCAACATCATTAACCAAGTGCCTAAGGATATTAGACAATCATGCACTTCAATGAAACTTCAACTACTCATGGGGCCAATGCCACTACCATCATAACATTCCTATCTTGTGAGATTCAAACCTTCTCCTATCATTTTGAATTTTCATGTACCAACAACATGGTAGAGTATGGGGGTTTAATTAGGGGGATGATGGTAGCTCATGACCTAGGAATAAAATTATTAATGATCCAAGGTGATTCACAACTTGTCTTTAAATAAATAACCAAGGTTTACTCATGTAAAGCCAAACATTTACAACCTTACTATGACCTACAAAAAAATTGATGCAATAATTTATAGGCATTGATATGCAACATGTACCCTAAACTGAGAACATTGTAGCTAATGCTATTGTAATGCTAGCCCTCAATGTGATGCCAGATGTGTTTAGTAAGTTACCCACCTTAATCATGGACTATGGTATTTCCATCATGTAGAGCCCTAAGGATACCTTGGTAGCTATAGTGCATATTGCTCCTGTAAAAGAGTGGTATAATGATATCAAGTTTTACGTTATGCATGATTAACTTTCACAAGTCCTAACTACCACTTAATGGAACATTGTATGTAAACAATCAAAATAGTACATCATTGTAGGTGATAACAAATTATGTCAATGGTCCTATGATGACATATTGTTAGTATGCTTGTGTAAAATTGAAGCTTGCATAGTCCTAGAGCAAGCTCACGATGGTATATACAAAGGACATATAAGACCTATAGCCATGATAGCAAAGATTAGTTGGTTACACTATTATTGATCTTATATGGAAAGTAATTATTTGTAGAAGGTTAAAACTTATGACATGTGCCAACAACATAGCAATATTATACATGTACCAAAAATTAAGTTACATATCACTCAAAAAATTTGGCTATTTTAATGTTGGGGGTTGGATATCATTGGATCTATAATGCCTACGTCTTATGCAGGGTATAGCTTTATCATCACTACAAGTGAATACTTCACAATGTGGGTTGAAGCTATTCCTCTAAGAAAAACATCTCAACAAGTCTATAGATTCATAGTAGATAAACATTGTATCCTATTTTGGTATACCTGTGATCATAGTCACATATAATGGACCTTTTTACATTGTAACTTTCACCCAATGAAACTAAAGGCTAAAACTTTATTGTAAAATATGAAGTTTATAATCCAAGAGATGCAATTTTACATACTTTATCTTTGGAGCTAAAAAATGACTCATGAGTGATCAAAGCCTCAACCCCCAAGTGAAAAAATTCATATTATATCCATATTTGAACTTAGGGGAAGGGGGATGGGGGTCATTTAGAAATGCCTTTTTGACTACCAAAATTGGCATTTTCATGGGTTTTATAGGGGTATAAATGTTTCTATGCTAGAAACACATGTGGTAGGTGTGGCATCACCTATGCCTAGCATTTGGGGTTATAATTCCTACACCACCAGCATTGCATCTTCCCCCAATATTTCTCCAACATGACACTAGCACATCAGCATTGTTCCAACCTCAATGTTGATACTATATCCCTAGCATGGGTGTTATACCCTAGTGTTGATGTCATACCCCCAATGTGATTTTTGTAGGGCCAGCATTGCTATTGGAAGGATTAATGTGGATGGAAGAGCTAACATGGTGATGAGTGACGAGGTACCCCTACACTCAACCATAAGAATATGAGTGTTTTCACACATGATCCAGTCAAACTCTATAGACAGACTAGTTGTGGCACCTAGACAATTATCCTTAGGTCACAGTTCACTGTCTTCCCACCTGGACTAGTATTATATTTTTCACATATGGTTTAGTCCAGAGTGAGGTGTATGATGTGTTCCTAATCTAACAGCTACTCCTGAAGGTAGTGGAAAATAATATTAACTAACCTACGCTAGGAGGGAAAGGGTAAGAAAATCTAATCTAGCCTAAGTGTGATGAGCATCTATTCCTTGATCATTCGTACACATCTTGGACTTCATGCACGACTACCACTGGGATTACCAAGCGTAGATCCGAGGTACACCACTGGGTTACCAAGTAGTCACACTTAAATGCTCATAATCAAGTCATACTCATTCCGAGTTACTAGGAGATAAGGGTAAGAGAGACTAATTTATTAAAGTAATAAATAAAAATTAAATAAATAAATAAACAAAGTGAATGTTGCAATGATGAAGTAATATCGATCTTTATTGCCGGTCATGTGCATGTCCAAGTATGTCACACTCAAAAAAAGGATGTCGTACAATTACATTCACCACACTACGGGAAGACACAGGAAAATAATCTATCTTTGGAGGGATCAAACTACTAGAGCTTTCTTACTCCTATTTTATGTTATGAAACAAGGGAGAGCTGCTTCTTATTTATAGACATTGTGATGGACTACGATATCATGTACATGATATCACAGGGGAAGACGCAATATCATGTATGTGATATTGCGTGGGATGCAATATCGCGGTAGATGCGATATCTCATACGTAATATCACAGCTCATGCGATATCGCATCCCATCATACCCCCATGACTAAATAAAAACTCATCCTTGAGTTACAGTGATTACATAGTGGATAGGTAGGGGATTATTGATGGAAAAAGGAATGGGACAATACCACAGTGTGGGAAGAAAACACAACACACAAAAGAAAATCCTATGATTACAAAATTAGTGGAACTCATGTAGTTCCTGGTTATAGTGGCTCCTCCATAGGTATATTTCCCTTTTCTTATGCTCCAAGTTTTGGGATTTGATGGTGTTGAAGTATGGCCTGGAGTTTCTCCTCTTGAGTGCCTTGGCATGCATGTAAGTTTGCGCTTGTGCCATAGAGGCATCCTAGTCAGCCTTCTCTTTTTCTTCTGCCACCCTTTTATTCTCTATCAATAGTTTATTAAGTTGCTCAGTTCTGAAAGTGTCCAGCTAGTTCTAAGCAACCTTTGGCCCTATATTTGGAAGCTTTAATACTTCTGAAATGGCTTGAATAGAGAAATTAATAGTCACACCATAATGGTTAACCATGGTGCCGTCTTTTTATTGTGCCAAAATTGGTATGTTTCTCCTAGGTACCAGGTAGCTCTTTTAGAAAGGATAGGCCATAAGGGAGACCCTTTGAGGTGATCCCTAATGACCTCAAGAGTGAACTCTATGAATGATTCAAAGTTCAATTCCACAATCACCATAGCGAATGTGAACTTCTCATGGATGGTCTGAACACATTGTTGGGGAAACGTGAGTTGTTGTCCCATTTCAGGTGCTATAGTAGCTCCTCCTTCTACCTACTTGGACCATCTGGTAGGAGGTTCATCTTGATGGATATTGAATGATTGCTCCTCCTGTTCTACATGTTGTTCGGCAGGTCTTTGTCTTTCACCTCTCCGACCTTGTTTGCTTCCACCTTGGGTAGGACCTTCTTATTGTCCATGTTTTGGGGCCATCTGCAATCACACGAGCCAAGCGTTAGTAAGGTTTTTTTAGAATTGAAGTTATACCTTACTTATTTCCTTAATTAAAGATATTATGTTATCATGTGTGATAGTACTCGAAAGTTTGTAATAATGGGTCCTATGAGTTAGGTGGTTTCCATGTTTAATTTCCCGGTGTACCTAAGGGTTATCTGATTTTTAGGCATAATTATTCTAAGTGTTAAAGTTAATTACCCTAATTGATGTTCTTTGGGAAATGATTTAAAAAATTTAGGCACTTTTCGACAAGTGTCTCTCCCCCATGACTAAACTGAACACTTCGGGTTCAAGCATGTTCAAAAGGAATTAAAATTGGAGCACCAGCAAGTGAGATATGAGTCGAAAAGAAAGGGTCACGCAATTGCAAGTCATAGAGAAAAACTTCAAAAACTCCACCCCCCCCCCTGGTGGAAATGACAAAATGATGCTAAGTGTTGCAGCGGGGGTACCTATTTATAGGTAAATGGGATGTGATATCGTGTATGCAATATCACGCGGGATACGATATCTCATCCCTAGTGATGTGAGACACCAAGGAAATACCAAATTTTTTAAGGATTTTCTTGAAATTAATGGTGGAATTAAGGACATTGACTATGATGAAGAGTTCTAGGGTAATTCTATTAATTCAAAAGGGCATAATTAATGATAATGGTGTGGATTCTATCAATAAAACCTTGGGTGGTATGAAAAAAATGGGTATGTAATGGTACATTGGAATGTTAAAATTTAGAGGGATAATAGTAGGGAAAGGATGTTATGAAAATTAAGCTAAGGGTGAGAAATGGTGTGTGTGAGCTATAGCGTAAGTGAAGATTACAAGAGATTACACAAGTGGGTCCTCCCCAAAGCAGGTTCCAACCTATATTGCCCTTGTGTAACCACACTTAAAGTGTCTATGGGCACTAGAAGGGTTAAATGTAATTCGCACTAACTCCACAAAACACACACATGTAAATATCACCGGAATGAGATGAAAATTCTATGCTACATGGGACACAAGCTACAATTACATGAATAGTGAGATGAGACGAACTATAGAAAGGGATCGTAGAGATTGGGACATGAGGTAACTGATTTAGGACACAGTGAATCCTACGTGTAAAGCATGATTAAGGTGTCATTAACCCGTCGTCTAAAGATCAGGACCAAGTCCATTCCTCTAATCAGTGACATTGTATTGTTTCATCCCATGATGAACAACTATGAGAGTACCAGAACAACAAGGCATACAATCACTTGGTGTTTTGTTCAAGGGAGGTGTGATTTTTGTTTTATGACACTTTGTTTTTTATTTTATTTTTCTCTTCCTTTTTTCTTTTTTTTTTTCACTTTACTAAATCCAGAGAAGCCTCCAACCTTCAGGAATGGGTGCATATCTTTCCAATGGGAGCCCCTAGAATAACATTGGATTTTTGAGTGCCCTTTTAATTACTCTTACTCCCATTTTCTGTTAGATCTACAAGGATCTTAGTACAACCACGTTGCATGATAACTCCCACAAACATTACCAAAGAGAATCCACAAGTCCCCTTGATGTCACATCCTAATCATTCCCTCTTGGTCCATCCTTCTTCATTCTAGGTATAATGAACACAAAATTAATTGGGCCGGATTTCCCTTGATTGTGTTCATTGGGCCGGATTGTTGTTGCAGTGTTAGTTGGTGGTCCTGATGAAGTAACATGAGGCATTGGGTTCGAAGGTAAGGGTGCACCACAATGTGGGACTTGTGCTAATTTGGAGGATGTAGTGGCCTCGGAATTGTGTTGTCCCTTCTTACGACCATGTTTAAAGAAAGGATGCTTTTGATGTTGAGGAGGCTTTGCATTACTATTAGTAGTAGTAGCATAAGTGTTTTTTGTGGGTTATTGTGGTGGTGCAGGCACCTTAGGAACAGTTGGTGGTGATGTATAAGGAGGGAAAGGATGAAAATGTTGAAAGTTAGGAGGAGTATAAGGTGCACAAGGTGGTGGTTGTGTTGGAGGCATGGGTTGATAGTATTATGGAGAATAGTAGTGTGGTGAGATAAAGTAGGTTGGCTCAGTTGGAGAGACAGGATGTTGAACAAGATAAGCATTTGGGTTCAGATGGTATGAAGGGTGTCTCCTGTCCAAGGGTGGATTCCCCCATGACTAGGATTGTTTCCAATGTGATCAAACATAGTATCTCTATATGAACTCTAGATGTAACGTATTTTTGTAATGCTCATGTAAATGTAACAATATTGGACATTGGCCTTTGGGGTGATCGTATAGGCATATGTTACATTTGTACGTATGATTGGTAGTTGAGCTCTTCTTTTCTTTATCCCTTCTTTCTGATTGTCTACTATTTTATCCTACTTCTTGGCTTGTCAAAACTCTATCTCCAATAATATTGATATATTCTTCACACTTATGATTCATCCATTCCAACATCTTATTGATCTTTGCCTTGACTTCTTCTAATGTTTGCTGTACTAGCAAAGATGATGTTTCCACCTTGAGATCGGTTGATTTTTCCTTTTTATGATCCTGGACCTTTGTTAAGTTGAGATTTTGGTCTTGTTGATGTTTTTCAACACTCTCCCATCTAGCTAATTCTCCTTATTCTTTGGCTACCCACTTAATAAGCTCTTGTAATTGATGGATTAATAGTTCATATAGTTGACCTTCGACATACATTCCTAAGGTCTCTCTTGTTTCATTACGTAGCCCATCAATGATATCGTACATTAGCCTTTCCTCGGAAAACCCATGGCTTGGACAGTTGTTTAACAGTGCATAATATCTTTCTAAGGCCATGTCCAAGGGTTCATGTTGTGCTTTTTTTCATCCTTGGACTTGTTTCCTCAAGGCTGACACTCATGTGTACGTTTGATATTTTTCATTAAAGACTTCTACCATTGTTGACTAGTGTCGTATTGTATTTGGTTTTAATGATCTATACCATACTTTTGCTTGGTCAACGAGTGTCATGGGAAAGAGCTTAAATTTTTGCCAACCGTTATCAATGTTGTTCCATGTGCAAGCATCATAGAAGGCTTGTAAATGTTGATACAGATCTAAGTCATAGCCTCCTAAATATTTTGGAAAGTTGTTTAAATTAAGCCTAGGTAGATAGCTCTCTTTACGATGCCTACGTGAGATTCAAACAACCTCTTGTATTTGCATTAGGCTTGTAGTGGCCAATGGGGGTTCATCGTCATCGGGTAAGTTATACCTTCATGTGTTGAAATGACATTGTGTTTGTTCATGTTTATAAGAAACTCCCACTTCAAGTTGTATACTCCAATCTTCATCATCATATAGTTCGTTGGTTCTCCAATGAACTTCCTCACTAAGTGTGGCGTTATTATAATCTTGTAGGAGAGGCATTGTTGTGTGTGAATTTATGTGACTTTTTACAATTACTTATTTCTAAGAGATATATTGTTAAGTCCTTTACAACAACCTTGTATGATATAACTAATCTAGATAACTAGCACCGTCCTCAGCAACAACACCTATGATGAGTGGTGAGGTACCCCTACACTAAACCATACGAATACAAACGTTTTCACGCACAATCTGGTCGAACTCCATAGATAGACTAGTTGTCGCACCTAGACAGATATCCTTAGGTCACAGTTCGTTGTCTTCCCACTTGAACTAGTATTATATTTTTCACGTATGGTTTAGTCTAGAGTGAGGTGTATGATGTGTTCCTAATCTAACGACTACTCCTGAAGGTAGTGGAAAATAATATTAACTAACCTAAGCTAAAAGGGAAAGGGTAAGAAAATCTAATCTAGCCTAAGTGCGGTGAGCATCCATTCCTTGATCATCCGTACACATCTTGGACTTAATGCATGACTACCACTAGGATTACCAAGCACAGATCCTAGGTATGCCACTGGGTTACCACGTAGTCACACTTAAATGCTCGTAATCAAGTCGTACTCATTCTACGTTACTAGGAGATAAGGGTAAGAGAGACCAATTAGGAAAGCAGTAAATAACAATTAAATAAATAAATAAAAAAAGTGAATGCTATAATGATGAAGTAATCTCTATCTTTATTGCCGATCATATGTGTGTTCAAGTACCTCACACTCAAATAAAGGATTCTGTATAATTACATTCACCACACTGCAGCCAGACATGGGAAAATAATCTATCTTTGGAGGGATCAAACTGCCAGAGCTTTGCTACTTCTATTCTATGTTATGAAACAAGGGAGAGTTGCTTCTTATTTATAGACATTGCAGCGGACTGCGATATCATGTATGCGATATTGTAGGGGATGCGATATCATGGCGGACGCAATATCATGACCCATGTGATATCATGTCCCATCACATGGGGAAAATACTTGTATATTATTTTTAAAAAATGGAATGGTTTTGATGCCATGGGGGCTATCAAAACTTACCATACATAGAAACCATGCTAGATTTCAACATCTACAACACCTATACATGGCAATAATTTGTAAGTAATTAGGTGGACATTTGTAGCCAAAATTATTATAAAAAACCTATAAAAACAAAGCTCCAACACCATAGAAAGGTTTTCAATTTTTGATGGTACCACCATTTTTGAGATCTGTATCATTTAGCATTTAAGATCTTTGAGAATTCATTATGAATACAAAAGTTTTGGACCAATCTCAACATGGAACTTGTAACCACTATGAGCATTGTTATAACCCCCTAAGATTATATGTGTGGTTCTATATCAATGCTAAGCAACTTGGGCATTCAGACTCCTAGCATGGCTCTTCTTGGAAGCCCAAAATCCCCACACATCTTACCCTCCTACATTACCAATATTTTAGATCTGGTGAGAAGTGTAGCAAGGTTTAGTAGTATCAGGAGTTGTGAAGCCTTTAGATCATGAAGCTGATTATGGCATCCAAAGGCACTAGTTTCAACAAATTCCAAACCCTTGGTGGAGCGAACCCCCCTTTTTCTTCCTCAAGCACACTTGTACACACTCTGAAGTCTCTTTGTTTTATTAGAATAAAGTTTGTAGTTTCGATTGTTGTTCAAGATAGAAAAATTTGATTTATTTTGTGCATATATTTTCAAATATGTACTGTAATTTCATTTTATTACCCTTGTTGACACTCTATATGTCCCTAGGTGATGGGAAAGATTGTCTAGGATACCTTAGATCTCATTTTCCAAAGGTCGTTGGGGTGCAAGGTTAAAGCTATTTCACTAGAATTTTTTGATTTTATATAAATTGAACTTTTTAGGTGTTACAAATAGTGTAGATGATGATGACCAATGACATGTGAAGAGTAGTGATGGCACACAAAGACAATAGAAATATGATGGAGTAGTAGTAGTGCAACAAAGTAATGGTGGTGTAGCAACAATAGAGTGGTAGGATGATGATGGGAAGTAGCAAGGTAGTGAAAGTAGGTAGTGGAATGGTAGAAAAATGATGGAATTATAGGAAGGATTTTTGGCCACTATGTGTGGCCCTTTATGGGCCTGCACAACTTCATATTGGGTAGTGCAGTCCTTTACGAGCCTACACATTCCCATGTAGGGCTACATGGGGCCTTGCAGCCCTATAAATAGTATTTATTTTTGTTTAATTTTTTTAATTTATTTATTNATTTTGGGGCTGAAAAATACCTTAGAAGTGGCTATTGCCTCACTTCCTAAGTGGAAAAAGTTTCCTCATATCTATATTTGGGCATGGGAAAGCTAAAAATGCCTTGGAAATTGCCAAATTTCGCATCTTCATTGGTTTTTGTAGGGGTATAGCCTCAACTACGCTGGAACCATCTACCCCCAGCATAGATGGTATTGTGTTTTCATTTTCTTTTCGAACTTAGTGTACTCAACACAAAACCTAGCATAGATGGTATTGTGTTTCCATTCTCATTTCAAACTCAACATAGTCACCACAAAACCTAGTGTATATGCTATGTTGGAATTATTGGGATTTCTCATTTTCCATTTTCCTAATAGTGGCTAGCATAGTCACCCCAAGTCTTTAGTAGTTGCAACATGGCCAATGTAGACAAAAATTTCTAATAGCTTCTAGAAATATTAGCATAGTCCACCAAGGTCAGCATAGTTGTGATGGTGTTAGTGTAGTCATAAAAGTCTGTTTACTATATATAGTATCTAGATAGGCTTTGGTGGCTCCAGTGTATTCCAAACTTACTATAAATTGCACATATGCTGGGAATTTATAGCAATTACACCTACAAATAGACATCAATTTGTTAGTAATCATGATAGTGATGCATAGATCCAAAAACAATAATTCTGTAGCATATATAAACTAAAAATAAACATCTTGTTATGGTTCCCAACTTCGTTTGAGCAGTAGAACTTGAAAGCATATTGCAACCAAAAGAGCCTTTTATAATCTTACAACACCTTTGAGCAAAATTGATATCTATGTTGGGCATAGGATACTCCACATGATATCACTACACCAAAGTTGGAATACCATTTGTGGCCATAGTTGCTAATTCTTATGGAGGTTGGAAAGAATCCAAATCATGAAGTTTGATGCAGAAAAAAACTTGCTAGCTCTAATAGACTTCAAGCTCCTTCTAATTACTTCTTGTGTACCTAGCATACAAATCTATAATTCATGAACCTTTTGCTTTATTTCTCATTTCAACAAAGTTATAGTTCATTATTGTGAATATTTAAGTCAACAATTTTATTTTAATGTCTATTTTCTATTTATGGTTTCATCTACATTTTTGTTTACATTTTCATTGACATTTTTTAAGTTCTTTAGTGATTGGCCAGATCATCCAGGGTGCCTTGAATCCTATTTTTTAGAGGTCCTTGGGATTTGAGGGTAAAATTATTCTAGAACCTAGGATATTCTAGTTTTCGTTCTAGCAACCAAATTTTCCAGATCCAATACCACCAAGAAAATTCATGTTGCCAATTTGCAGCTTTCATCTTCCAACTTAAGGTAATATTTTATTTTAAATGTAAAATTTTTAGCCCATGGACTACAATCTTACATACTCTATCTTTTTAGAGCTGAAAAATGCCTTAGAAGTGGTTATTGCCTTAGTTTCTAGGTATAAAAAGTTGCCTCATGTCTATATTTGGGATTGGAAATGCTAAAAATGCCTTGGGAATTGCCAAATTTTGCATTTTCATGGGTTTTTGTAGGTGTATATCCTCAACTACGCTAGAACCATCTACCCCCAACATAGTTGGTATTGGGTTTTCATTCTCATTTTTAATCCACTATAGTCACCACAAAATCCATTGTAGATGTAGTGTTAGAATCATTGGGATTTTCCATTTTTTATTTCTTGAATAGTGGCTAGTGAAGTCACCCCAAGTCTTCAATAGTTTCAGCATGGCCAGTGTAGACAACAATTTCCTATAGTTTATGGTAATTTTAGTGTAGTCCACCAAGGTCAGCATAGTTGGGATGGTGTTAGCATAGTCACAAAAGTTTGTTTACTATTTATAGTATCTAGATGGGATTTGGTGGCTATGATGTATTCCAAACTTACTATAAATGGTACCTATATTAGAAATTGATGATTGTTACACTTGCAAATAGTCATCCATCTATTAGTAATCATGATAGTGATGCGTAGAGCCAAAACAAAAATTCCATTACCTATATAAATCAAACATAAAAACCTTATTATATTTTCCAAATTCTTCTAAGTAGTACCACTTTGAACCATTTTGCAACCAAAATAGCCTTTTATAACCTTACAACACCTTTGAGAAAAATTGGTATCTATGTTGGGCATTGAAGACTTCCACATGACACCACTACACCAAAGGTGGAACACCATTTTTGGTCACAGTTGATGATTCTAGTCGAAACTAGCAGGGAGTTGCTCAAAAAAAGGGTTGGAAAGAATCCAAATCATGGAGTTTGATGTAGAACATAGCCTACCAACTTGAAATAACTTAAAGCTTCTTCCAAAAAACTTCTTATGCACCCAACACATAAAACTATACTTCTTGAACCTTTTACTTTATTTTACATTTCAATAAAGTTATAGTTCATTTTTGTGTAGATTTAAGTTCATGTTTTCATTTTTGAGTTTATTTTCATTCCAAATTTGTAATTCCATTTCCATTTATATGTTTATTTTCATGTTTTTTTATGTTTCTTTTTACATTCTGTAAGTCCCTAGGTGATTGTCTAGACTATCTAGGATGCCTTGAATCTCATTTTTTGGAGGCTCTTGGTATTTTAGGCTAAAAATAATTCCAATTCCTAGGATATTTTGGTTTTCTTTCTACGAACCAAATTTTCTCAATCCAACAATTTTCTATCATTAAAAGGAGGGCCTCCATCCAAGTGCTTAACCCTAAATCCTTTTTCAATCTTGCCTAAGAAGAAAGTATTTTATATTTTCAAATTTTAAAACCCTCAAACACATTCTATTAAATCCAATAGTACTACCAAAAATCTTTGCCTAGACACCCAACATAGTTGTGGTAAGTGAGTTGGGTTTTCACTATATTTTCACAATAGTTAGTTTCTTTGGAACCAACATAGTTAACCTTGATAACTCAATGTAAAATCCATTTCAATTCAAGCATGTATTTTCTATGTGAAAACCCATTTCTATTTGAAAACCCCAATTTCATTCACCAACCTCTAGTATAGACATTGCTTGAAAGGGCCAGTGTACTTGGGAATTTCCATCTTAAATCTATCTACTGCATAGTACATGATTGTCTACTACACATTATTTTATAGAACTAGTTTGTCCATTGCCTATTCATTTAGAGTCAACCACCCTAGTGGATAATCCCATTGACTATATTTTTTATTAAAAATAGTAAAAAAGTTAAAACCATCTCTTTGACAATGTTGTTCAACCAATCGACCATTTTGTCTTGCAACTTCACTAACAATGGATCTAGCCACTAGGCCATAAGGGTATATGACCCAAAGGACCTCACTATGGCTAAGTATAGGTGATCACCCAAGCTCAAGGGGAAAATCCCTAAATTTTCAATGATAAAAAAAGATTGTTACAACTTTTTCTGTACAAAAAATTATGGTGGCATTTTGATTCCAAGAATGGAAGAAAAAGCCAAGCAGAAATATGAGCTCATTCACCATGTTGAGAAGGAATACATTCCTTCCCCATATAATAAAACATTCCTTATAAAAATCTACTCTTTCATCCTTTTTCAATTGATTAAGATGGATGAATAGGATGAAAAGGCTAGCTTAGATTATCAACAATAAGAAGAAAATGAGTTTAGGGCTAAGTCTAAACATGAGAACCTCATGGAGGAGCTATTCCAATAATCAATCCCTAAAGCCAAAATACCCATCTCAACCACCCTTTCCTCTTCCATGAGATAGATTCCCCAAGCCTTTCCTCCTCGTTATTTGATTATGTTTGGGCCAACACCTATTATTGTAGTGCACCAAACACAATCAGTACCATAGTCAATAACCTTTCACTTTTCCATGCCATTTTCCATCTAGCCATAGCCTGTGTGGTCATCATCAATGGTTGTGACCACCACTAATCCCTTTTCCATCCATATGGAGCCCACAGTGGGACCTCAAGTGACCTATGGGTCAGATATCCCATTTGTCCCCTTTGTACCCTAGATATTATCATAAAATTCCTTTTTGCTATTCAATCCATTTGAAATGATGAAAAACTAATCTCTCTCATTGGTGCCAAAATTGTGAGGCCATATGGCTTCTAGTTTATGCTCCAACCTTTTGTACAAACCCCATAATTCACAAGGACACCCAAGGCCTAGATCAAGCCTTCTAAATGATCCAGGACCTGATAGAGGAGCTATGGAGGCGAAAGGCTTTCACATATTAAATTGTCAAAATAATGGACTTCTATTAGGATGATCCCATCAATCCTATGATTTCATAATTAATCCTTCCCCTAGGTGTCCTCATACCATAGTTCACCAAGTACAACAATGAAGGTGATCCCAACTTCCATCTCATAATCTTTTGCTCTAAGTGCTTGTTATTACAAGCTTGGCCACACACAATAATGAGAATATTCCCTATGTCTCTTATAGGGAAAGCCCTTGACTAGTACTATGCCTTACCAAGAGGATTCAATCCTCTGTGGAAGAACTAATTTTATAGTTCATTAACAATTTCAAATATAATTAGAAGCTTGACACAAACCTTCACCAACTAATGAGGGTCAAGTAAGGATCCCTTAAGCTAGTATAGAAGTTCATCCAACAATGGAGTGCTTTGCACAATGATATTTCAAAATCAATAGCTAAAACTCATCTTATAACTATCTCCAAGGAGCCAGTTAATGACTTTATCAAGTCAAAATTGTATCACTTGGATCTATAGTTAGTTAGCCAGGCATTCTTCCAAACCAAGAACATAGAAAATGTAATGAAATCCAATCATTACCTCACCTATCTAGCATAAAAAATCAACATGCATGAAAGGACAAGGAGAGGGAAAGGCAAAACAAGGTAGTAGTGGTTGTTGTAGCAAAGGAAAATAAAACATCCATCCAAGGTCCAAGAACAAACCAACCCAAGGCCCATGCTAACAACAATAACAACCAACCTTGAATGGTTGGTGCCTCTACATTGACTACATCAAAGCCTAACTTTGAGAAAAAATACTAGAAAAAATATATTAAATTACCATTGAAGGTATTAGAAATTCTAGGCCAACTACTAAAGTGTAGGAGGATACAGTATAAGAAAATGATAGAAAATTCCCAAAAGAGGCATGGGAGGATATGTGAAATAGCCAAAGGTCCCACTCAAGCAACCAAAGATGATCCTCTAGTAGCTAGATATTTTAAGCTTGATCCATTCTATCATTACCATCTATTGGTAGGTCATGATACTGACTTTTACCTTGCACTAAAAGATGACATGCAAAAGATGATTGATAGGGGTGAGCTAGTACTTGACATCTCCAACCTAGTTAAGCCTCAAAACTAGTCAATGCATGTAAATAAGGATACCAACTAGTATACCATAGTAGTGTTTAATGTTAACAGTGATCAAAGGCTTGTGAGGGAACCATTTGTGATTCAAGTACCTTCTTAGAACAAAAGGGGCCCTTCAACTTCTATTTGTTTGAGATCCCTCTTTGTTGTAAGGGTGGCATCACAAATGATCTTCAAAGAAACTTTTAAAATTAGAGTACCCCTCTTACTACAACTGAGTCCACTTGTATAATTGAGTAAAAATTCCCTGTGGTGGCTAATGTAATGACTTCTTATTTTATACCAACCAATGATACTAAGAAGTCTCCAACCAAATAATTGAAGAATCCTATGCAAAAGCCTAAAAATAAGGACAATAAGAAAGACAAGTCATGGAAGAAAGTTAGCTCAATGAAACCCACTTCCATCTCATCTATTACCATGACCTCAACTAATTAGGTTGCTTCAACTAGTACACCATGAGAGGATCCTAAGCCCCAAGGGAAAGGGAAAGAGGCTAGGCCACAACAACCCAAACATGAAGTTTTCATTTTGGATCACATGGAGGAAGTTAAGAATAATAAGAATAAAAAACCCATAGCCAATAACAAAGGCTTTCTCAACATAATGGAATAGGTCAAATAGCCATTGAAATAATAGAATATAATTAGTAGCCTATATAGCCTTTTCATAACTTTTGTTACATACCGTGAGGTACTAGTTAAGATGTTGACCTCCATCCTTGTTAGTGAGGGAATCCCCAATAATGAAGAATCCATTCATGTGGTGATGCTACCTTCTTCACCTAGGGAAGTGAAATCAACATCACTAGTGTTTTGCAACAGCAAAATCAAGACTAACCCCTAAAATAACAAGGTGAGAAAGGCACCCCTCTTTATAATGATAAGATTAGGACAATAGAATGTTCATAGAGTGCTTGTGAAAGATGGAGCAACAAAAAACTTCATACCTTATACCATCATTGAGTGTTTAGACTTGACAAATCAAATGTAACACATGACAACTTTAGCCCTTAAATTTTATGGTAGGGGAATAATTACCCAAAATGGAAAAATTCTTAGTGGTAGAGGAAACACCAAGATTCAACCTTATCCTAGGAAGGCCTTGGCTAGCTCAATTATGAATTGTATCTTTACCTATCCACCAAGAAATTCACCTACCTTGTAAGGGAGGTAAAATAATCATTCATGGCGATAGTGTGGTTCCTCTAGTGAGTAGCAACATTGATGTAGAATAGGGATTTTGAAGTGGAGTTTTAGGAAGAAACTTCTACTATTACCAACAAAATCAAAAAGCTTGAGGTAGTAGAGGAGGCCAAGACCAATAATGGTAAACCCATTGATGCATCATGGGGAGAGCTCCCCTTTAAAGTCATTAGAGAAGGTGATGGGGAATATAATCTTGTGCAACATAGACCATATTCTTTTCCTAATATTTCAAAGATTAAAAAATATTTGCACAAGTAATGTGTACCCCTGACCTTCTCACTCTATGTACTTATAACCATGTAGCCATATGTACTTATAGCCTATTATCCTAGTGTATTCTTTTCCTATTTATACCATTTCATTCTACTTTATGTTAAATTAGAATTTACATATAGCTTAAAGTTTACTTTTGTTTGCATTTTTACTTATTAAAGCCTTTCCTTTTCTCTTTTAGCATGATAAACATAAAGATGCCATAAAAAATTTTAAACTTGAAAATTCATAAAAAATATTTTAAAAAAACACAAAATAGACAAAAAATATGTTTCCTTTTGTAGAACATAGGGATCACCATGGCCTAAAACTAGCAAGACATATAGCCCGCTAAGGTCTTAAACTGGCAAACATCATATGACCTTCTATAGCCTTAAACTGGCAACTAATATATGGTCCTCCATGGCCTAAAATTGGAAAAAACATCATGAATTATTTTTCAATTTAGCCTATATCCTTATTGCCTAGCCATTTTAACCTTTTTATTGTATTATAATTAAGATATCCAACTTAGCCTTAAACTACAATTATCACATAAAACTATAAAACCATAATGCTAGAACAATATAAAAAAATTGAAAATTAAACTTAAAATTAAAATATCTACAACATAATAGCCATAGTCACATGGTGTGCAAAATGTTTAAATAATAAACCATAGATAATGAAAGCATCCATAACTGAGTAATTGACTAACAATAGCCATAATAACATCAATAACAACATCAATGATCAACAACAAGAACAACTAAAAATAGATAGTGGGTGATGTTAGGGAACATTTGGGGGAGGAGGTGGAGGCTCATTTTCACCCTCATTGTTGGGGCCACTGATATCACCTTGTACTTGTGACATGATGACACAAGACCAATTATTAATCAACACATAATTAAACTAAGTTAATAATTAAAACAAAAGATTAAACCATATCAAAAGTAAAATAGACAAACCTGAGAGGGTTTCAAAGTAGCATATTATATGGGAAAACTCTAAATACCAACTTCTAGATGGTGGAAAATTTTTTCTGCAGTCATTTTAGTCAAGTCTATGTCCCCAAGGTTAACAACAATGAGGATTTTCCTCTCATTGACATCACTCCATGAAGGTGGCTCACATGAGAATGTTGTGGTACTTACCTCCCTTGAGGTGGTAGTTACCTCCCCTAAGGTGGTAGTCATCTAACAAGTAGGGGAGTTAGCTACAACCACACTATTTACAAGCAACTTGTAGATGTCCTCCACATTGATCCCCTTCATAAATAACTCCAACTAATGTCTGTCCATAGATTCATCCTACAATAATTTGAGGTAGGCATTTCACTTAGCCTCGTACTATCTCTTGTGATCCTTTTGCACTTGTCCCCACTCAAGGACCCAAGCGCAATAGTCCTTTCATTCACCAACCTTATAGTTTAGTAGGTCCATTTGAATCTTTTGTTCTATGACCTCTCTAGAAAGGGTAACCTTCCATTTAATCACATTCCAATAGTATGCACTAGGAGTCCCTGTTGGTCACCTAGGCCTCCACAAACTCCTTATGATCCATAAGATCCTTCACCTCCTCTATTAGCTTCTTGTTCTCTCTCTTTAATTCCACAACTTGTTCCCACAAGAACTCATTGAAGAATCTACATCTACCCAAAAAATTTGCACATGAAAGTGTAGATCTAGTGGCACTCTCATAAAACTTATGTGGGACATTTACTACATCAAGAAGTAGGGTAGGTAATGCATCAATCTCTACAACCTAGTTAGGATCCCATTTCAGCTTAGGCATTGTAAACAACATAACACAAAAATTTAGAGACATAAAACTACAAACAACTAAAGAGCAGAAGATAAAAAAAGTTGCATAACCATAGAAGCCATGCAAAAACCAAAAAAATGTAAACAACAAAGGAAAAATGGGTTATAACTCTTACCAAATTTAAGAGCTATCTGTTGCAACTAGTTGATCATGTCTTTAGTCATGCCTCACATAAGCTTAATCTTATCAATGATATTCACCCTTGGTTGCATGAAAAAGGTGGAGGTGGAAGCATCTTCTTGAGGCTCTAAAGCTATAACACACACAATAAGTAATCAAAAACTATGATAGAGGCCAATCATGAAACAATATATGAAACCAAAAATCAAAAGATGGCAAGAGGTTCACCTAGTTGTGAATCCTTGAACAAGGCATCAAATTTATCTAATGTAGGATGGGATAGACCCTCATACTCATGATGCTATAATGCCTCCTTTTCTTGACACCTTCATTTTGCCTCAACCATTGCTATAGCTACAATGACCTCCTATTCCTATTACTTACTTGTAATAATAGCAACCATAAAATAAATAACAACTTAACACATTTTCTCTAAGAAAGAAAACCATAATCCAACTACATTACTCAAGACTATAACTTAAAAGTAAAAAAATAGTAAAACAAATAGGATATACATTTAACTCCATCATTCATTTGGTTAAGCTTGATGATCGATCTTCTCTTCAAGGGCTCCTTGTTGATTGGCTCTAACTCATCAACCTAAGGCCTCTTAATTTTTTCTTTATTTGAACCCTTAGCTTCGATGATAAGCTTCTTGGCCTTGTCCATGTTTCCTTACTTAACATGGAATTCTCTTCCCATGCTATCAAGGGATGGACAATATTTCCCAACAAAGACTTTGGTGGTGATGGATAGTAATTTGTTGATGCGTTCTAATGGATCATAGGCTAGCATGGTGGGAATGAGATGTCTTACCTAAGGCCTAGTGAGTTCAGATGAATCTTGAGCCATCCATCATCCATCCTTTCTCACTATGAGAAAATACACAAATCTTTGTAGGTATGCTGCAATGAATGCAAAATGCATATGGCACTTCATTGTGAGATTTTCCAAAAGCTTTAGGATTTTCCCATGTAGCCTAAAAGCCAAATGAGTAGCTCATTTGAATTAGGTATCCTCACTAAGCACCTTCTTCATGGTCCATTCTTGTTCAAAGTCCATTATCTTCCCCTATGATAGAAACTTACGAAACACATGAGATTGGAATAGGGTATATATCTCTCTAGACTCCAAAACTTGGAACTGGCTTACAGGGAATCCCTTATTACCATCGTGAATGTTTAGCCACTCCTCAACTCCCTTCTAATGATCCACCTCCTTCCTTGATTTGGTGATGATTATTGTGCCCTCATTAGGGACACCAAAATGGTCATTGAAGGTGGACTTTTTAACGTCCAAGGTGTTGCAACTGGAAAATTTGATTGTTGGAAAATTGAAGATACTAGTGTAGTAGTTTTAACCCTAGATCCTAAGGGCCTCCACAAAGAATAGGATCTAAGGTATCCTAGATAGTCTGGCATATCACCCAGGGAATTAAGGAGGGTTAAACAAGATAACAAAAATGAAAATGTAGATATAGATCTAAAGAAAAAATGCTTCAAAATGAAACAAATAAATAAACTTTGCACACAAATAGAACCATAAAATTTATTCTAATAGAAATAAATAAAGTTCAAGGAATGTGTATAGTATGTTCTTAGGGTAGTATGGGGTTTACTTTTGTGGGGGTTTAGAGCTCATTAAAGCCAGTGGCTTTGGATGTCATACTTAGCTCCATGATCTAGAGGTGTTGTAACTTCTCATGTCATTGAACCTTGTTTCTCTCTAAACCAGATCTACAATGTTGGTGATGCAAGGGGATGAGATGTGTGAGGGTTTCTTGGTAATCAAGAGGAACAACACTAGGATTCTCAAGCCTAGAATACTCATCATTGGTAACAAACACTTACACAATCTTGAAATAGGGGTGTAATAATGGCTATAATGGTTATAGGTTCTATGTTGGGAATTTAAGAAGTTATATGTATGCAAGATTTCAAAAGCTCTCAAATTCAAAAGTGTGAAATTTTAAAATTCATGGAACCCCTCTATGGTATTGGGACTTTATTTGTTTTGTCCTAAAATATGGTTATAAAATTTTCCTTATTGCTAACAAAATTCTGTCTACGTGCAAGTGTTGCAGGTGTCCAAATCTAGCTGGGTTACTATGTATGGTGAGCTTTGATATCCCCATCACATTAAAATCATTATGTTTACTGAAAATAGTAAATTGGAATTTTAACCATGTTGGGCCTTTCAACAATAATGCTAAAGTGCAGGGTCAACACTTAAGTTAGAGTAGTGCTGAAATTCTAGGCCATGCTAAAGTAATGTTGGGAAGGATGCAATACCAACACTAGGGATAATAGTTATATCCCCAACATTGGGCATGGGTGAAGTTACACCTCCCAACATTGGCTTTAGGTGCGTTATATACTTCCATAGGTGTTTTTAGCATAGTAAATGTAGTCCCCCCCCGCCCCCACCCCCCAAAAACACAATCAAAATGTGAATTTTGGTAGTCCCAAAGGCATTTTTAACCCCTCAAGTCCAAATATAGCTTTTATATAGCATTTTTCACTTGGGAGATAAGGCTTTGAACATTTATAAGGAATTTCTCTATCCCAAAAGTGTAAAGTATGTGAAATTATATATCTTGGATTGCAATCTTCACATTTACAATGAAGTTTGAGCCTTGGGTTTTTTGGGATGAGGGCTACGAAGGTTACAACATGAAAATTTAATGGTGTTTCATTAGCTCCTCTTTTCTTATGTTTAAAAGATTAACTTGACAGGCACTAACAAAGAATATAAAACATCATTGAAGGTCCACCACTAATATTTCCTCTTTGTGCTTCATTTAGTTGTGTTGAATCATGCTAGAGAGCACCTACGATTGATGGGGTAAGGCTATGAGAAAATGGTAATGAGGTCATAGGGAAATGGTTATGAAGGCTAAAAATGGATTCCAAGTTTTGACATCATGGCTATGGAACTAACATGTTGGTCAATTAGTGGTTTTTACACTTTAGTTTTTGAAGTATGGTTCACTTGGTAGATGCGTTTGAGGAAACATCACCTTGCTCCAAGGTTTCATTGGCCACTAGGCTCCTCCCTTTGCATGTTCAAAGCCATTGATTTGGAATTTTGGTCTTCATAGGCCATTCCAACATTTTCACAATTTTCTTTTCCATTTTTTTAGGGTGAAACTTTCATTGGGTTTCATTACCAAGTTTGGATTTAACATGGTTTTCCTACTAAATGAGATATGTTACACCTAGTAGACTAAATGATTTTCCCCATCGGATGGGATGTGTTACACTTGATGGACTTAATATTTTTCCCATTGGATGAGATGTATTAGATTCAATGGACTTGTAGGTGGAGCATGATGAAGGGATGTGATATGGCCATAGAGCATGAATGTCAAGCATTGATCAACATTATTACTTAGGGTAAGGAAGGCTATAGTAAGGATATGGGGTTGGGTTCAAGGAAATGGTAATGAGGAATGATGTGATACAAGCTTTCGTGACACAACATGACAAGCTCACCAACTCTTGCATATTAAGGTCACGTGGTGACTTGCTACCATGATGAGTTGTACCTTCATGATGACTTCCAGGCTTCATCCTACAAGCACAACTTCAAGAGGATAGGAAAAACAAGTAAATGAAACATGCTTTTACAATATAATGCATAAGTCCATAGAATGATAAAACCAAGCTATCATAGCTCACCATTTTATAAAGTTTAAAAATTCCTCCATTGTGTGAAATGAATGGTCACACAAGCTTACTTGTTACTGGCTATGATGATCATTAATGTCGATTGTTAGTTACATGTACTAAGGATTCAAATAGGAATAATTAATTGGATTGGTCAATTCATTCATATCCATGTTGTCTATCTTGAATGCTCTATTTCCCTAGGCTTTAGTGACTAAGAAAGAACCTTCCTAGTTTTTTGAGAATTTTTCCACATGCTTGTGGATGGCCTTAAGTACTAGGTCACCCTCCTTGATCTTATGCCTTGTCAAGTTATTGTGGTAATTCCATTTCTTCCTCTCTTGGTATTTCTTGACATGAGTAAGAGTCCACACCCATTAGTCTAGGTCCATGGTACACAGCTCCTTATTATACTCATCTTTGATGAAGGTAAATAAGGCTACTCAAAGTGATGGTACCTATAATTCAAGAGGTTAAACAACTTTAGAATCATAAACCAAGCTATAAGTGCATGAACAAGCTATTCAAAACATTATTTTGTAGGCCCAAAGTCTATGAACAAGCTACTCATTCCACTTTCGCTTGATGTTGTGATGTTGTTCAACATCTTTTTTAGCAAATTGATGATACCCTTATTGCTTGCTTCTACTTGTCCATTCGCTTGAGGGTAATAAGGTGATGAAAAGAAGTGCTTGATGCCTAGATCATGATATAATTTCTTCATTTCTTAGCTCCTAAATTGTGGTCCATCATTTGTAACTATGGCCATAGGTATGCTGAAATAGGCTACTATGTTATCTAGTTTGAATCTACAAACTAGTTTAAATGTTGTCCTTCTTAGCTAGATAGCTTCAATAAACTTTGTAAAGTATTTAGTATGTAGTGATGATAAGCTATTCCCTATGGAAGACTTGGGCATTATATTTCTGATTATATCTTACCCCCAACATTAAAATGACCAAGTAATCTCAATGATGTTGAACTCAATTGGTGGTACATGTATTAGGTTACTATGCCATTGGCACATGTCATAAATTTTAACCTTCTATAGGTAGCCACTTTTCATATAGGTCCAATAATAGCCTAAGCATCTAATCTTAGTGGCCATATCGCTAGGTCCTATATGTCCCTCACATACATCCTTGTGGACCTACTCTAGGACTGTTTAGGCTTTGGCTTTGGCTAAGCATACTAACAATATATAATCATAGGGCCATCGAAACAATGTATTATCATCTACAATGACATAAAATTTTGATCATTTATGTACATCATCCTTTTGAGTAGTAGTCATGCCTTATGAAGGTTCACCATGCATAAGGTAGAACTTAATATCATCATACCACTTCTTTGGGGGAGTGCTATGAACTATGACTATGAAGGTATCCTTAGTGCTCTATGTGATGGGAATGGCCCAGTTCACAATCAAGGTGGATAACTTGCTAAATACATTTGGCTTCATACTAAGGGCTAACATTGCAATGGCATCAACTATGGTGTTCTTATTTTGAGGTACATGTTGGGTATCAATGTTTGTAAATTGTTGTAGCAGTTTCTTTTCTAGGTCATAATAAGGTTGTAGATGTTTCTCTTTACAAGTATAAACCTTGGTTACATGGTTAACCACAAGTTGTGAGTTATCTTTGATCATCAAGTGTTTGACTCCTAGGTCATAGGCTACCATCATCCCTTTGATCAAACCATATACTCCACTACCTTGTTGGTAAGTGAAGGATTGGATTTCACCAGATAGAAAGGTTATAATGGAAATGGTATTGGTCACATGGGTAGTTCAAGCTTTTTCAAAGTTCATGACTTCCTCATAGCCAGAAACTTGGCTTATAATGTTAACTTGTTCATTGGGGAAATTAGGATCTATAGTTTCATGATCTTCTATAGGTGAAATGGTGAGTTGTATAGCTATATCTTGACCTTTCATTGATGATTGAGAAATGTAATGAAGGTCAAATTTGCTAATATTAGAAAATTTATTAGGGTTAAGCCTAATCTCATACTTGAGGCATCATTTATGTACAAAGTCTAGGTCATGCATATGATCATTGGCCACTTTGGACTTAAGAGCTATATCATCTACGTAGTCATTGAGAAAACCTAGCATGTAATCACTAAAGATATACATCATAGCTCACTCATAGGTTTCTCTTGCATTTTTTAGGCCAAAGGGCACTATGGTCTAGCAAAAGGTACACCAAGGGGTCATAAAGATCATGCTAAATTGATGTTCTAGGTTAATTCTAATCTAGTTATATTATAAGAAGCCATTCATAAAGGACAATAAGGCATGTCCCACGGTAGAATCAATAAGTTGATTAATCCTAGGAAAAGTGAAATCATCTTTGATAGTTACCTTATTTAGGTATCATAAATCTATGCAAATTCAAATACTCCAATTTTTCTTAGGGACTACCATCATGTTGGATATCCATTGTGCATAATCAACATCTCTAACAAAACCATCTTGGTATAGTTTGGTGATTTCATCACAAACTACAAAGGCCAAATCAGGCCTGATCTTTCAATACTTTTGCTTAATTGGTCTAATGCTAGAATCAAGTATAATTTTTTGTTATACTAAGTGTTGGTATATACCTTGCATATCTTCATACGACGGAGCAAAGGCCTTAACATTGTCTTGTAGGATCTTGATGATGCCTTGAGCTTCTTGAGGTTCTAGTGAGAATCTTAGTTTTATGGTTTTCTCCTTATCACTATGTGTCATGACAAGAACCCCAACTAAAGAGTCTTTAGTAATGTCACCAACCTCTAGGTCAAGTGTTTTGACTAGGTTTTCAGGCCATTCTAGAGGTTTCTCTATTGAGGCTATATGATCAACAAGACTCTTAAGCTTAAGATCTTGGTAATTAAGGTTAATACATTGTACAACATCATTGTGAGGTCCAATTAGGCTTAAAGAAAAATTTATTTGCTTCCAAGTACTCATACTTTAATCCTGCATGTCAACCATAATCGCATTAAGTGGTACCTGGGTAAAAATGAATAACTAATGGAGAAAAACTATAAAATTATGCAAATACATGTTATTTCATTGTCAAAAAAAGTGAAAACAAGGTCAACCAACGGTATAAGAGGTAGAAAAAGAGAAAAAAATAGAATGAAAACCAAACAAAGGTTAAACCAAAGTCAAGAAAGACCAAACAAGATCAAACAAAGTCAAAATGAGTTAAAAATATAAAGGAAATAAATAAAAGATCAAAGAACATCAACTAAGGTCATGATCCTACTAGTTTAAGGCCTTGGTAGGTGAGGGTGCTAATTTAAGACCATAGTAGGCCATGGCCACATGGTGTTAAATGATGGTTAGGGAAGGTCAAACCCCATCATTCAACTCCAATCAAGGGATAAGAAAAGGTCAAAAAGGATATAATATAGATAATAAAGGAAAAGTTAGGAACAAATGTCAAAAAGCATGATCAATATTGGTTAAAAATTTTTTGATTTTGCCAGTTTTAGGCCTTAGCAGGTTATGGTTTTAGGCCTTAGCAGGTTTTGAGGTTGTTTGGGCTAAAAAACAAGGTTTTCAAAGTACCCATGCTGAACCTAGATTCGTCAGCATGGGTGTAGTGACCCCTAGTATGGATGGGCTAGCTAGGTAGTTTCCCAAGCTTATTTTAAGTAGTTTTTGACTTCAAATGGCATGCATGGTTTTGCAAATTCACCCTAGATAATATAAAATTGAAAATTCCACTCTGGGATGTGGGAAGACAGGCAACTCTAGCAACTAGAAAGTGCATCTTCCATGTCAGGATGGCTTGATACCTTCTCATTCTATACATAGAAAATTTCTAATTCTAGAACCTCTACTACATTGTCTATGTTATCTAGCATAGCATAGCATAGCACCAAGATTTGAATGAATTTTTACAAAACTTGCAATGTTTTTGCATGGGATGTTGATCACATTCGGAGCATGAAGTAGATCAAGTAGCCTCAAAATTCAAAAATTTGCAACATGCACCTTCTATGTCTTGTCCAACACTTATGGAAATTTGAGTCTTGAAGAGCCTACTACACTTTTTATGTTATGCAGCGTAGTAGAGCATAATAGGTCCAAAGATAGAAAATTCTCCAAACTCTTTCTGCTAGCCTGAGCACTTTCAACAACTCCTAGCCTGGCACTTGGGTGAACTGGCAATTGAAGCATGTGTCAAGCTGGGCAAGCTGGAGAGTGTAGTAAGCTTGATGGCCCTGAAGATAGAAAATTTGCCAAATTTTTTAGTCTATCCTTAGTCCCTTTTGATAGCTTTCAACTTGACATTTGTGCAAACTAGCCTTGGGAATGGGTGCTACATTGACTTTGCTGAGGAGTGTAGTAAGCAAAATTGGAAAAAATTTTGCAAACGTTAGGACTTCCAAGGTGCCACATTGTCTACGCTACACAGCATAGCATCAAACTTAGAAAAAATTATGTCCATGCTTTGACACTTAGAAAAAAATTTTGTTGAGTTACAAGAGCCCAAAATTAGTGGTGTTTCACTGGTCCCACTTTATTGATGTCTGGAGGATTGGCTTGAGAGACGTTAACAAAGAAGATGAAATACCATAATGAATGCAACACCATCACCCTTTGTCAGTGATTTCTTAGACGATGATTTGCTATGCTTGAGAGTGCTAGGGAAACAAAGTATGGAAGTATGGAAGGGACTAGGGGATAGTTTTAGGAAGAGAAGGTTAGGGGGATAAGGGATAGGTCCAAAGTGCATAGACAAGTTTCTCATGCCATCATCACTTGATATTTCTAAGCATCTTTGTCAAAAGGTTGACAATGGCTTTATTGGTGGCTTCTACTCGACTGTTTACTTGAGGATAGTATAGTGATGAGAAAGAGTGTTTAATGCCGAGGTTTTCATAGAAGGCTATAGTTTCTATGCTACTAAATTGGGGCCCGTTGTCCATAATGATAGTCATAGAGAGGCCGAATCAAGTCATTATATTCTCCAAGATGAATTTGCATACCTATTGAGATGTAGTCTTCCTAAGGAAAATAGCTTGTGCCCACTTCATGAAATACTCAGTTGTGGTAATAATGAAGCTATGTCCTACAAAAGACTTAGGCATTACAAGCCCTATGATATCTAATCCCCAACATTGAAGGGGCCATGTGATTTGAATAGTGTGAAACTCAATAGGTGATACATGTATTAGATTCCCATGCCATTGGCATACATCGCATATTCTAACCTTGGAAATGAAATTTCATTCCATATAAGGCCAGTAATAGCCTAAACATATAATTTTTTCCACTATCTCCTAGGGAGCTATATGCCCTCCACATAGTCCCTCACAGACTTGATCAACAATTTTTTGTGCTTCATTGCCACTAACACAAGTTAGTAGTATTTCATCCTAAGATCTATGACATAAACCATTTTCACCTATGATGACATACTATCATGCTTGTTTTCTCACTGCATCTTTTTGGGTGGATGTTAGGTTTTGTGGAATTTGCCATGTTGAAGGTATGTTTTGATGTCATCATACCATTTTTGAGTGTGAGCTGCACATACAGACATGATACTTGTACTGTGAATGATAGGTTCAATGCACTCTACTATTGAAGCAGGTAAGGTAGAAAACATATTTGGTGATACACTTAAAGCTAAAGTGGCCAATGCATCAGCTATAACTTTTTTGTTGTGGGGAATGTGCTGAACATCTATGGTTGTAAATTTTTTTAGTAAGTATTTCACCAAATCACAATAAGGTTGCAAGTGTTGTGCTTTATAATGACTTGGTTGATGACTAACTATGAATCACATTGAATTGCTATATTTTGAATCCCTAACTCTTGAGCTTCTAAAATGCCCCTAAGGAGACCCTCATATTCTGCTACATTATTTATGCACAAAAACACAAAGTGGTATGTGAAAGGTTAGATCTCTCTGGAGGGAAATGATTATGCCTTCTGGAGAGGCCACATCCACTACGTTTTCTCTAGGGCCACCCATATGGATGGTTGTGGAGAAAGGGAAAATCTTAGAATGCATTGATTTGGGGGAGTAAGACTAGGTGAATTTGACGGAGGAAGAAATCCTTTAGTGCTTGGCATCTAGCCTTGATAGTGAAACATCCTAAAAAACACGGGGTCATCCTGGGCTCACCAGGATCTTGCAGTCCACATAGCACGATGGCATTTTATTGGGAGAAGAATGCGCTGAGTCCAGGTCAGCCAGTTCGGAAAATTTTCTACTTTGAGCATGGACAGGTTCTATACCATCCTACCCACCCACCAAAGTAGTCTAAATAGCTAGCAGCCTACTCAGGAACAACGTGCAGAATCGGTGGTAGCATCCTAGATGCACAAGAAACAGTTCGGCAAGTTTTCTAAGTCACGAAGCCTACTACGCTATGTAGCGTAGAAAGCTTTAGAAGACTAGCAGAATGAAGTGCCATGCTACATGAAATTACACAATGTAGCATGGCAATAACTCCACTACCCACTCCCTTCACCCAATTTCAAGTTTTGCAATGATGTCCTTTTTTTATTAGGAAGCGGCGGACTATGTCTGTTGCTATGCTACGCTGAGCTACATGGTGTATCAAGGTGTAGCAATCCTGTGGAAGGAATAAAAGGGAGTTCGAAAGGCAAAGATAAAAAAGTTTGCAGGACTTGCATCGTAGGAGAGTGGTTTGTGAATCGGAAAAACTCTTGCAATTAAGGCAGGTTGCTACGCTACATAGCATAGCACAGCGTAGCAAGTATGTAACAAATAGCAAAACACGCAACAAGGTGCTACGCCACACCAAGAATGCTATGCCACAAAGCACAGCAAGGCAAAGAAGTGGTTAAGTGACATTAATGCACTCCACCTAATCAAACTATTGGCACATGTCTCCAAATGCTGACGGTGTGATTACAGCATGGCAGATTGCAGTTATTGCATGGTAGATTCGCATCGCAATGGTCTTGTGAGCCCAACAGTCACAGATGGCTCGAGTAGCACCGGTAAGATAGCACAGGCCTATAACACATAGCATTCAAAATCATTTTTTTGCTTACCTTTAGCCTTATAAATATCCTAGCAAATAGCATGCAATAGGTCCCCCGAGATTCCTTTTTACAAAAAAAGAAAAAGAGAAGAAAGACCTGCAATTGAAAAAATATAGCAAGTGACAAAGTTGGCAACTTCAAAAGAGTTCGCATCTTTCTGGAAGCAAGCAACTTCCAAGTAGTGGGGACTTTATTTTGGAATGCTGAAATAAAGACTTCCTCTCTAGTCAACATTGTAAGAATCAAAGTATTTTGTTCAAACACTAGAGATGGAGAGTCTCTTCTGGTTGAGATCCCCATCTCCGTTCTACCATCTTGGTAGAGCCCTGCATTACTTGTATGAGAAGACCATGTCTGAGTGCATAGCTCTTTTCCTTCTTTGGCATGCCTCGGTTGCTCTCGGGACCTCTGCACTCTGTCATGCTGTGCAACTGATTGTATCCATCCTAACCGGAAAAGTTTGTAGCTTTGGAGCAGTGCATGTTTCTAACCATATTTTACTTTAGTCCCTATTTTTTGTCTTGCTTCTTTGCATTATTTCCTATTTTGTTCATCTTGAAGCATTATTTCATATTACTGCTGCACTTTCACATTTTCTCTCCTGCTTTATTGACCCATAAGCATTACCTTGCATTTCGCATTATTTACATTGCAAAAGGCTATATCAACGTCGACGTAAGTCCCTGTCTGATCGACTAGACCGTTTAGCACACCCTGTGTTCACACACACCTAACACCACCCTCCCATAGATATGGGGTTGGAACTGTCGCATCCGTCGACCCATCGGTGTTTTCTTTTTTTCTAGCCATCAACGTTTTTAGTCGTTAGAGTTTTTTGGTGCTAGAAGGAGGGCCTTTCTTGGTGCCTTTTCCATGTGTCACGGTAGTTCTATGAGTCTTCTACACCCTGATACATGAGTAGAAATGTGACACCCTCATGCGGTTTTTTGCACTCTGTGTGGTGCAGATCGGTCACCCCAATGGTTCCTCTGGAACCCTACAGAACACAAGGCCTCCGATTGTCGATTAACTAGCTCATTCTATGGTCATCTTGCATGCATTATGAACCCCATCCTATGTGGTATTGACCGGTCACCTCGACGGTCCCTCTAGGATCCTGCAAGACATAAATCCTACATGATTGCTAGCTAGCTTGCCCATCCTATGGTTGTCTTGCCTACATTCTGTACCTTATCCAGCATGGTACAGGCCAGTTGCCTTGATGGTCCCTCCAAGATCCTGCAAGACATAAAGCTTACCTAGTCGCTGGTTAATTTGTTCATCTTACGGTAGTCTCGTATGCCTTCCACACCCTGGCTTGCATTAGCGTAGACTTGACACCCATCTGTGGTTGTCTACGCATCGAACAGTGTAGATTGCTCACCTCGACAGTTCCTTCGGAACCCTATGAGACAATAAGCCTTCCAACGGTGATTTAACTTACCCTTCCTTTTTACAGTAGTCTTGCAAGAGTTCTACATCCTAACTAGTGTAGGTGAAAACGTGACACCCTTGGAGGTTGTTTACACCTTGTGTGGTGCAGACCAGTCACCTTGATGGTCCCTCTAGGATCCAGCGGGACATAAAGCCTTCTTGATCATTTGTCAACTAAACTTTCCTTTCAGTAGTCTTACATGTGCTTTATACCTCATCATGCAAAGGCATAGACATGACACCCTCTATTGTTGTTTACGCTTTGTGTGGTACAGATCAGTCACCACGACGATTCCCCAAGAATCCAGCAAGATGTAAAGCCACCCTTTTGTCACTTTTTCCTTCTGTTCTATTGCATTTTTCTTGCATTCTTTGCATAATCACTTGCTTAGCAATGGCTTCCACCACCACCGTTGTGGACACCTTCAATGCAGAAGTTCCCTTCGTGGTCCAAGGCACTACTGGTGCTGAAAAATAGTTGAATTCAACACAAGAAGCACGCCGGTCTCTCAGAATCCAAAATCGAGGACCTAAGGGACTGGCCTAGCAACAAAAGCATTATAGTTTCCTTTGTACAAAGGTGCAAGCTAATCTTCCCTTGGATTTACACAAACTCAAAGAAAAATGTAGCTTCGAGTTCACTTATTGCAACAAGGAGGAATTCGTTCCTACCCCTATCATCTCTTTGCCTTTAACACAAGCATGCAAAGGCTTCTAGATCAACTAATCCAGTTGACCACGCTTAGGGAGCAACAAGACATAGCATCCAACTAGGATGATGCCTTTCAAGATGAACAGGAGAAACTCGATTCCCAATCCAACGAAGGAGGTTAGGTTAACCCCATTCCTGTCCCATCTACCCAGTCCTTTTGGGCCAACCCATTGTCTATCACCACCCCCTTTATCATTACGTCTACGCTTCAGTAGCCTACAACCACAAATGCAATGGGTAGCTATGCTTCATTCCTAGTGCATCATCACCTCCATTCCCCAGTTTCCCCCACAGCAACTATGCAGCCGCAAGCCATTTATCAACACACTCCCACAGTGCGCAATATGCCTATCACAGCTACTCTACCACATATCCATATAGTTCCTACTTTACAACCACACATAACACCTACACTGATTCCTACCTACGCATTAGTTCTACCCACTGTGGTGGACCCTGTTTGCTTCTTCATTCATTCTGCAACCATCACAGATGTCTCACTACGTTCACCCTCAGGCCTATCTAACCCTACAAATGGTACATCCTAGCACGGGTCCATGGTCTATCCTGCCAGTAACCCAAACGGCCTATCTGGCGACTCAACCCACTATTACTGCTCCAAAAATACCACCCACCAACTGGTGGACAATGCAAACAACACCTTTAGCATGGGCTTTCCCAAGGATACCCTTAATAGGTCAAATCGCCACTACCACCATACCACATGTGGGAGTCACCTCTACAGTCCCTCAGCTGTCTACAATGTCACCAGGTCTAGACCAAGCGTTTCAGCTCATCCAAACCCTAACTGAGGACGTAAAATGCCTCAAGGCTATTGGGTCCGATACGATACAAGTCATGGACTTCTATCAAGATGACCCTATCAACTCTGCAATCCCTGCATTGATATTACCACCTGGGATATCCCTCCCACACTTCATGATGTATGATGGGGAAGGGGATCCCAACACCCATCTCGTCACTTTCTGATCAGAGTCGTTGCTATTACAATAGTGGCCTCATACGATCATTCACATCTTTTCCATGTCCCTAGCTAGGAAAGCTCTAGATTGGTACTGCACATTGCCACGTTCATCCATTTCGAATTTGGAAGAACTATTAACCTAGTTTGTGACATGCTTCAAATATAATTTGAAGCCAGAAACCACACTGGATCAACTGATGGGCATGAAACAAGACCCATTAGAACTAGTCCAAAAATTCATTCAATGTTGGAGCACGACACTTAACGAAATCCATGAGCCCATCATGGAGGCTCACTTGTTAGCCATCTTTAAGGGTGCAGTAAATGACTTCATCAAGTCTAAACTATATTACCTGACTCCACGTTCACTTAGCCAAGCTTTCTCTTAAATGAAAAGCTTACAAGATGCGGTTGAGGTGAGTAAAGACCCAGCCTACATCACTTACAAGAACAATTTTGCAAAAAAGGACAAGGGTAAGGCCCCAACAACCATGGTGACTACTATGGTAGCTAAGGCCAAGCCCAAACATAG
The DNA here is from genome assembly GCA_015680685.1 of Gnetum montanum. NCBI lineage: Eukaryota > Viridiplantae > Streptophyta > Gnetopsida > Gnetales > Gnetaceae > Gnetum > Gnetum montanum. The sequence goes on from MNCI01029617.1 coordinate 73,271, forward strand.
CAACAGTGGAAGCAAGAATAACAAGAAACCGTCCATGCCTGTGGCTGATCCTACGCCCAAACCAGACCAAGTGCCACAACCTGCCATACCTGTGCCTGAGACATCTGCATATACTAAATCCAACTTTGAGTCCAAAGATCATTTGAAATACACTCCACTACCTCTCAAGCCTTCAGAACTCCTGAAGCAACTATTGGTAGCAGGATACATTCAACACAAGCAAATGTTAGAGGAAGCAAATGCGAGACATTGACATTATTGCAAGCTCCTCAGGAATCCCTCTTTGGCCCTGCCCAATGAGCCCCAGGTTCCTAGGGATTTCAGGCTAAATAGGTTTTTTGACTACCACCAACTATGTGGTCTTACCATGAATTATTATCTAGCATTGCAGGATGACATCCAAAGATTAATCGACCTGGGGAAACTAATGCTGGATGAAAGTAATGCAGTACGCCCCAAAAATCAATCTATGTATGTCTATACAGATCCCCTCAACGCCAATAATTCTAGTTATGTAATCAACTCCATTGGTATTGATAATGATCCCACGCCACCCTTTCGGCTATTTGTGATTCATGTGCCTTAGCATAGTGCACTAGTACCACCCATTGTTGATCCAAGTTCACAACTACCCTTCATCTTGAAAGTCCCACCATGGGCATTTACCTCTGCACCGTTTGTTGGCGAGGCCACGTGGCCCTACCAGTCGCCACCTCTAGCTCCATTCATCATTAGGAGGCCAACGTCTTCAACAACCCCCACCCCATGCAACAACATTAAACAACCTCCTCACCCCACCAAGCAAGAAGCTTACTTGGTGGACGAGGTGTCAAAGGGGAATACCGTCAAAAGTATCTCTAAGACTACGCCTCCACCCCTTGTATTTTTACCTTCGTTACCAAAGATGAAGGTCGATATGACTACACAACCTGCGTCACCTAACGAACAAAGATCTAAACCTGGGTTTGAAGTTGTCTCTCCTTAAGAGATTCATCATTTAGGATGAATCGAGGAGGAGGAATGTGTCAAACACACAAGTGACCAAGACTTCTTGAACACCCTCACCTAGGTCAGGCAAGCCCTAAGGTAGAAAAATGATACGTCAAGCTTGTACGACCTAGTCATGACATCTGTACCTCACCGCAAGGCTCTAGCCCTCATGTTAATGGTGATTCTGATCAATGAAAACATGACAGCAGAAGAGAAAGCGATATACTCGGTCATACTCCCCTCTGTACCGCTAGATTCTGTAGTATCTCGATTGAATTTTAGCAGCAATGCCATTAGGGAAGATCCCGAAGGAGCTCAAGTGACCATAGCACCTCTCTTCATCAAAATTTGGGTTAGCCAACACCAGATCCGAAGGGTACACATCGATGATGGGGCTGCCACAAATGTCATTTCCTTCCCTATCATAGATAAGTTGGGATTGATCAACCAGATCAAACCAACGGCGACGTCATATCTGTGATCCTTCAATAGGGCGCATATCTTAGTGAAGGGCATAATTCACATAAACTTCGTAGCAGGGGACCAGTTCCCCATAGACGCAATGTTTACCATAGTTGAAGAAATGCCCAGGTTTAACCTGACCTTGGGAAGATCATGGTTAGCACAACTGGGGCTGTCTCCTTGCCTATACACTAGGAAATCCACTTACCATACACAGGAAAGGAGGTGGTAATCCATGGCAACGAGGTAGTAACACAAGAAATTAGCAAAGTAGGCATGGAATAGGGTTCAGAAGTTACAACCTCTGAAGATGAAGTACCTATTCATGCATGCATTAATCATGTAGCAAAGTGATTGGTCCAACGAGCTGATCCTCAAATAAAAAATGCATGGTCTGAATTACCCTTCCAAACGAAGGACAATGTTATGAGTAGGGGCTCAGGTGAAACGCCTCGACCCTATGTTCCGATCAACCTGCGAAAGGTTAAGAGGTAGCTACGCATAGCATAGCAACCTTGTCACCTCTCAGCTAGTTGCTATTCCTACATATTCGTCATTTTCTTGTCTCGTCAATATGTCGTCCTTTCAGCATGCTATGCTAACGGCCCAAAATGGCCCAAAACTATCAATGGCCTGAAATGACCCAAAACTAACAATGGCCCAAAATGGCCCAAAACTAGCAACAGGCCGAAATGTCCCAAAACTAGCATACGAGAGCATGAAAAATTTACACAACGCATAAGTTAATACAAAACTAGTCTCCTTGATAAATTTTTCTATTTCATTCAAAATTTTTGCCTAATGGCAGTGTTTATAAAATTTTCAAAGTCTTTAAAAGAGAAAAAGAGAGAGAGGAGTCCCATGTTGTCATGGGTTATCTCCATTTGCATCATCTTCGTCGTTTACCCCCACTTCACCTACTTGTGCATTGCCTTCTCCTGTGTTTCCCCTCACTGGCTCTTCATTTCCTCCCTCCACGAGCCTCACATCTTCATTGAGGGCCTATACCCCAAGAGTAGAGTAGTTAGCTAGGGCAACAAATGTGGTAAATGTGAGCTATAGCACGACATTAAAGTGACTAACCTGAGGAGAGCCTGTGTCAGCCTCAAGAGGTATTTGGTCTAGACTAAGCCTGAGGCAATGCTCAATCTCCTCTATCGAAATGTCCATCCAATGCCTATCACTAGGCTCAGCATTCATGGTGGAAACTTTCTCCCTTTCCAAGGTCATCTACTTTAGAGGTTCCTGGGAAAGGGAGGTGGTTGTGGTCTCACCTGTAGGAAGGTTCACCATTAGGTCAGGAGACTCTGTGACCATCATGTACTCTTTAAACTTGGCATAGGCCTTAGAAGCGCGGATGGACTTCATGAACGTTTCGTACAAGAACGCCTCCATAGCAACATATTTATACAATCTTCGATGGGTTTCGTTTTCTAGCTTATATGTATATTTATGATCCCTCTAGGCTTTCCCCCATTCGAAGACCTTAGCACTGATGTCTTTCATATCCTAGCACTTCTGGGCTAGTAGGTCCATATGCATCTACTGTTAAATTATTTCGTGGGTGGACTCTACATTTTGGTAAACAACAATCAAAAACTTGGCATGGTCATCCACAGCCCTTTGCAAATAAACAGGGTCATGGTTATGATTTATGAGGAAATTGATCCTTGACCTAAAGTTCTCCACCTTGGTGACTAGTTCGGCCTCTTTTTGATCAGCCCTTTGGGTCCATTTCCATAGGTATTTGTTGGTGCGTCTACACTTCGATAGAGAGCACGTGGAGTGCAAGACACATTCGTAAGCTTTGTCAAACGTACAATGAGACACCTCAGTCATGTTAGGTGAAAGTGTGGGCACTGCGCCAACCTCCATAGGTTGCGTTGGATCCCACTTAAGCCGAGAGGCTGTCCAAAGCGCACAAAGCATAGTAAACACGTTAGCTTAACATAATCAATAAGCTCGAAAATTGCAATTTGGAAATATGAGGGCTATTAACACTCCTACTTACTTGCATGGGGATCTACCTACTGAAGGCATTTGATCATGTCATCAACAAGCCCTTGAACAAATGCAAATTTATCAGGGACTTCAGCCCATGACTTCGTACGAGGTGGAGGAAGCCCCGAAGCATCAGCAGTAGCACTTGTTACATGACTAAGTACGTCAGAAACGGCCAAAATGGACTATGGTAAGACACCACGCAAATCCTAGCTTCCCATCATCTGGCTACGGTCTCTCTTTTGGCCAATAAAACACAATCGCGGTAGGCTCAGTAGAAGGCCCAGCCAAGTCCGTGAAAGTCCCTACCTCATGCGCTGGTGCCTTTTCTTTCAGGAGGGCAGTGTCTTTCTTATTTTTGGGAGCCCTAATGACAAGAGTCCCTGCCCTGGAGACAAGAGCTCCATTATTCCTGACCAGGGCCCTTTCTTCCAAGGCTGGGGCACTTGTGTCCTTATTTTTTTCCCTCGTGCTGAGGGTCGACACTCCTTTGTCGTCTTCTTCTTTGTCTTCTTCTTCTTTTACCCACAAAGAGGAATACATACGTCAAATCAAAACGAGCTAACTCAAAACAGATGTCATGCTATGACACACTGCCTAACGAAGCAATGGAGGGTTGCGTTTGTCGCAACTTGAACCACATTCTTTGCCCCTCCTCTTCGTGAAGACTTTCCCTAGTTGAGGGAGGTCTCTTTCTTCATAGCTTCATGGGCACGATCTCAGCTATAAGATGCTCACCCTGTGTCATGTTTCCCATTATGGCAAGGATGGTCTCCCCTATGCTATCCTGGCTGCAAGCACTACAAATCACCAGACCTTTAGTCGTTATAGATAACGACTCCCCCACCACTTCCAGGGGGTCCTGGGCTTACATAGTCCAAAGGACCTACCGAATCCATGGTTTAGGGATCTATTCATGATCTAGCTCAGTCCAGACTCTATCCTCCTGGACCACCAGGAACTCCATGAAGCACTTTAAACATCCTATGTAGAAAGTGTAGTGTATGTTAGAGCAAGACTCCGTTGGCTCACGGAGTCCCAAAATCTCAGCCTGCAAACCACTACATAGGAATTTGGCCCAATTGTAATGGGGCCCCTCCTCCATGACTTCTTGCATGACCCAAGCCTACTCAATCCCTATGACCTTCCCTTGGGTAAGTAATTGAGGAAATGTGTAGGCACGAAAGACCGGGTATATGCCCATAGTAGGACCTTCACTGAGTTTGTCCATACGGAACCCCTTTCGCTCCTTGGTGAGCCATAGCCACTCCTCGACGTGCTACTTCTGAAGGGTCAACTTCTACTTACCCTTTTACATCACATCGACACCATCAGTAGGACCACCAAACAAATCTGCGAATAGCTGGACATTGATGTCAATGACCACCCACACACCCCACACGTATGTACGGAAACGGCTCGCCTGCCCAGAGAAGGAGTTGACCAAAGAAAGCATCTCGACAATAGGGATGCTTGGATTTGGAGCCATGAATAAATCCATAAGCCTAGCCATTCAAATTTTCTTAAGCAATGGACCAGAAGCCCCTTGTTCTAACCAGCTTTGGCTCACTACTAATTCACCATATTTGAAGTAAATGTTTCCCCCTTGCCTCTTGGTAGTTACCACCATCACCTCACAAGGCTTCCTCACTCCTGCAATAATGATCATGAAACATACATAGCATAATGAACCATGAAAATTCTTGAACATGTGATGCCCGCCTGTTAACCCATTAGGTCTATACGTTGAAGGGAATAGCGGGAGCTTAGCCGCCAAGACTGCTTCGAGCATGACCTGCTTAAAAGGTTCTCTCCACTCCTTGTCCATCCAAATCTTTACCCTATAATAACTATAGAGTGAGGCAAACATGCATTGATAGGAATAGTAGCCCTCCCCGCAATGAGCAATCATGCCCACTCGCAGGCTCTTGGTAGAGGCAAATTCCCGAAGGGCTAGTTGCATTGCAGCCAACTCACCCGATGGGTCATGAACCCCATCATCGTCAATATAGAACCTAGTTACAAGTGCAAACTATTAGCACTGAGTAAAGTATGGCCAACATTGCATAACCAAGCAAAGTAAAGATGTGAAACTCACCTGCCAATGTAATGGATGGTCCCCTATGGGTTCTGAAAGTAGGCTGCCATTTGGAGTGCAAGATACAATGTGTTGTATGGGTGATAACACTGGTATTCTAGCATATCCTAGATCCAGGGTAAAAACCTCAACAATGTTGAGTGTGGGTTAGATCCTCCTCCCAGCCTGCCTACGGTCATGACATCGAAAAGGTACCTCAGGATGCCCCGATTTGCCCCTGGCAGTATGGCCTCTACTATGCCATATGCCTCCTCTTTGTCTAAGGAGGACCAAACCATGAGACTAAAATGGTTGAGAAAGAACTGTAGGAAGTCTCACACCCCATCCCTGAACCAAACTGCTCACTCCCTCACACATATCGGGGGATGAGAAACATTGGCCACAGGTCTACCCACGTGGCATAGGACCCCTTCCAGGTCTAAGACGATCAGCCTAGACCTTGGCCCTATCCTACACAATGCAACCAGCAGATATTGACATCATATTTGAATACAATGCATGTGCAACATAGCAGGGCTTAGCAGAACACGAATGTAGCATAATATAACCCTTTACTCACTACAGCATAACAAAGACGTGAAAGCCTAGCGTAGCAAGAACACGCAAGTAGCTTAGCGTAGCAGCAAAATGATCAAACACATGTTGTAGTGCTACATCAAACATGACCAAAACCCTCCTGAAGGCCTTACACTATGGCATGCCAAGGTCAAGCAACTTAAAGGGCCCCGGCCTGGTAGTCGTGACCCTTGCACAATAGCCAAGAAAAAAGGAGGGGCGCAGTAACACAAAAGCTAAAACAACATGGTCACAGAAAATACAAACAACAAGACAAATAAGATGCAAAACTAGATTAGAAATAAGTAGAAGGTGCAAGGAGAAAAGGATAGAGGAGACATAAAAACTTACTGAGTCAACAGTATGCTATCCTATGTAGGAACGTGTGCTTGAGGCCCATGCCTCAGGGTCTTCTTTGCCTCCCCGACCTTCACAAGCACCAACTAAGTTTTAGGAGCCATGTATTTGATTACAAAACTACGACTGTCACCTTAGAAATTCGCCTCACTAACCAATTAACACAATTTCCCTGCACTCCAAAATCACCGAGTGCTCCGATGAGGATTCTACACTTTTATGGTGAAAATATCAAAATTACCAGGGTTCAATCCCTATTTATGGCAGTAGTGGCAAAATGAGGAAACTTTCTCTCTCTCTCTTTGATTAATGTGGAGCGCAGCATGCAACGTAGCATGCTCGCCATGACGTCATGACACTATTAGCATTTAAGCCTTGGCATGCTTCAGGCCAATTACTCGCCTTCCGAGAACTAATATAATAATGTTTGTTTTTGATTAAAGGTTTAAAAATACCTCAAACTAACAAACCTAGCCTGATCATGCTCCTTAGCATCCAAAAATAGTAATTTCGATTCATAGGGATCGTAGTCCGCAATGACGTTAAGCTAACTAAGCCCTTACATTAGCAGTTATCTCATACACCTCGACATAGGTGATATCATATTTTCTAGCAGTTTCATGTCTTCATCCCTACACTAGCAGTTCGATACCCTTTTTACTCGCAGTTCCATTCTTTTTATTATCAATGTTTTGCATGTCACATTTCATAATATGGCAGTCCGAAATGACACTAAACTAATAGCTTAGCATTCACATATCAACAGTTACACCACTTCGCACTGCACATCAATGATTTACATATCTTTAATAATTCTAAACTTTTATGCCTTGGCAGTTTACCATGACCTTAAATTAGTAAACTCTCAATCTGTATGTCACCCTACTTAGCAAGTCGCACTTCGGTGTTGCTTTGCAGACTTACATTTCACATGATCTCTGACGACCCTTACACATGCTTTCATCTTATGATGGCAAGTCAAGTAAGAGATGGAAACTCATCATGCCCTTTCCACACCTCTAATGTTAGCAGGGCTGCAAGGCAAGCTCATAAGACCATTGAACCCCAACATGATTCACTGGGGGTTGATTACGATTAATAGTATAGAAACCTTGGAAGCACCTCCATATTGGCCTAGACACCTAGTCCAGGCCCTAGATTTAGAGGTCAAGGATATAACTAAAGATCCCCTCGTTGAGGTACCCATGACCACATCAAGAAAGGAGGTGAAGACATTAAGACTTGGCTCCCTCCTAGGCACACAAATACATGAGGACATAGTTAAAACTTTGCAGGATCACATCAATGTTTTCGCATGGTCATACGACGACATGTCAGGTCTAGATCCACGTCTGAGTCAGCATAACATCATCCTAGATCCACATGTAAAGGCAATCAAGCAAAAGGCACTTAAGATTAAGCCAAAAATTACACTAGCCATTAGGAACGAAATCACCAAATTATGCCGGGCAGGCTTCATCCACGTGGTTGACTATTCGGAGTGGGTGTCCAACATCGTTGTGGACTCAAAGAAAATAGGAGGGATACGAATCTATATAGACTTCTGAGACTTGAACAAGGTAACGATCAAAGACAACTTCCCACTCCCAATCATCGATCACCTCATCGACACCACAGCTGGTCATGCTTTGTTATCCTTCATGGATGGTTTCTCTGGATACAACCAAATCCACATCAGCCTAGAGCACCAGCTGTTGACAACCTTCATGACTCCATGAGGAACCTTCTACTATACCATGATGTCTTTCGGGCTCAAGAATGTTGGAGCAAACTACCAATGAGCCATGACCTACATTTTCAGTGACTACATCCTAGAAACATTAAATGATTACATGGATGATATTGCAGTTAAGTCTAAAGAGGCAGCCCATCACCCACGCGATCTAAAGTTAGTTCTCAAGTGCTGCCAAAGATACAATTTATCTCTTAATCCTAGGAAGTGTTTCTTTGGGGTCAAGACCAGATGCATGTTAGGGTTTGTGGTATCAAAGGCTGGAATACGGATGGACCCAGACAAAGTCAAGGCCATCGTCAATCTAGCCCCTCCTACAAATTTTAAAGAGTTACATGGTTTACAAGGTAGAGTGCAATTCATTCGAAGGTTTATAGCAAGGTTGACCGACAAGTTACACCCCATGCAACATCTTCTGACGAAGGGGTTTGACTTTGAGTGGACAGCCCAATGTCAACAAGCCTTTGACAACCTAAATAAGGAGCTCTTACACCTCCCAACGGTACACCCACTGTAAAGGGACAAGCCTTTCTTCATATACCTTGCCACATCTGACACATCCATTACCACACTACTATGTCAGAAGAGGGATGAAGATTCTGAGATACCGATGTATTATCAGAGCCACACACTAATAGCATATGAAGAAAAATACAACGAGGTGGAGAGGAACTGCATAGCCTTAGTGTTCACGCTAAAAAAGTGGAAACACTATCTATTCCACAGCACAACCAACATCATTTGCAAAAGTAACATACTCCAGGATATCACCGTTAACCTGTACGAAAGTAGCAGAATAGCCCAATGGAAAGCAATAACCGTGGAGTTTGACCTACATTATGTAAGTCAATCATCGACAAAGGGCCAAGCCATAGCAACCCAACTAGTAGCCTCACTAGTCGACCACCAGGAAACCGTAGATCTCGAGTTCCTAGACGAATATGTTAGTAATGTTGCCATTGGCCTGTCACATTTCGAGGCAACCCTACATTTTGATGGTGCCTCAACCATGCGAGGAGGTAGCACCGCTACCACGATCACATTCCCTTCTGGGGAAATGTACCCATCCACTTATCGATTTGCGTTTCCATGCACCAACAATGTGCCAAAATATGAGGTGCTACTCAGAGGCCTCTTAATTACCCCATGTTGCATGTACAACACCTGGCGATTCGGGGAGATTCACAACTGGTTGTGAATCAAATCACTAAAGTCTACGCCTAAAAAGCCATGCACCTACAACCCTACTACGATCTAGCAAAAACCTTATTGAAGCAATTTGTGACCACTGATGTCCAACACATGCCACGCAATGAGAACATCGTAGCAAATGCCTTAGCTACCCTTGTGTTAAACATCCCATCACATTCCTTGGAAAACCTGCCAACTACAATCATAGAATTCATAGAGCCTATCACTCAAGCAGAACACGTGGCCTCTATCGACGCTATGGACACCTAGGAGTGGTATGATAACATTAAAGCTTTTTTACAGCATGGCGAATCCCCAGATGGATTGACATTGGCTTAAAGAGATGCAATCCGCAAACGTGCTCTGTAATATGTGCTCATGGGAAATGACGTCCTATGCTAACGATCCTATGATGGGATATTGTTGGCATGTGTGGGTGGTAAGCAAGCACAAAAGGTAGTTAATGAGGTTCATGAAGGGCTATGTGGTGGACACATAGCACCCAGGGCTATGGTTGAGAAAATTAGACTCCTAGGGTACTATTGGTCCTACATGGAACATGACTACCTATCAAAGGTCAAGACATGTGACACATGCCAGAGATACACAAACCTCATACACATAGCACCTACAGACCTGCACCCAACATAAATTACATGGTCCTTCCAACGATGGGCACTAGACCTCATAGGGCCTATCACACCTAAGTCCTCCGTAGGGCATAGCTTCATTATCACTGCCACAGAGTATTTTAATAAGTGGATGGAAGCTATTCCCATGAGGAAAACGATGTCTCAACAAATTTGCCATTTCATCCTCGATAACATCGTAACTAGGTTTGGGCTTCCGATGACTATTGTGACCGACAATGGACCACAGTTCAGCAGTGCAAAACCCCGAACCTTCTGTAGCAACCTAGGCATTAAACAATCATTTTCTTCCCCTTACTATCCACAGGAAAATGGGTAGGCGGAGGTTACAAATAAGTCCATAATCAACTTGCTGAAGCATATGCTTAGCAATAGCAAGAGGTAGTGGCACGAACAGATACTCTACATCCTCTGGGCCTATCAGACGACTTGTAGAACTACGATAAGTAAGACCCCTTATAGTGTTGTTTATGGATCTGAAGCTGTATTGCCTCTTGAGTTGTAGGTACCCTCACTTCAAATGATCTTGTCTGACACCATAAGAGATGCCTAGAATAATGAATCACGTGCCATCGATCTCAACTCAGTGAAGGAGGAATGCATGTAGACGTTGAGATGAATCAAGCGTTACTCAAAGAAACAACAGCAGAAGCATTGTGCAGACCCACACTGGTAGCTAGTGCAGAAGGGAGACCTCATCCTCAAGGTCACCCATGAGCACATAAGCAAGTTCTCAGCCAATTGGAAAGGTCCTTACGTGGTCACTAAAGCCTTTAGGAATGGAGCTTTCAAGCTGCCGAACATGGATGGTAATGAGTTCGACAACCTAGTGAACCACATGTACCTCAAGTCGTACTACATTTGAAGTGCAATTCTAATAACGAGCACCATCCGCCATGACAATAAATTGGTGGTTGCACCAAGTAGTATCCACAACGATGATAAACTAGCAGCACCAAGCACTTCCCACCATGGCATAAAAATGGCACTGTTAGTCCACTATGACTATAAACTGGCATTGCACGTTCTCTACAACATAAAACTAGCATGTACGGTCCTTTGGGATCTTAAACCAGCACAGCGGTCCGCTGGGACTTTAAACCAGAACACGGTCTATCAAGACCTTGAACTGGGCTCGCGTCGTATCATCAACATGCATCACCACCAGGAACACGTCGAATGAAGAAGCATGAAATTGATGCATTGGTGGGATGTAGCAGCTCCAAGATGCAGCTCTTAGCACAAAGAGAACACGATTGGGGGCATACGCACCGCCACCCTTGGTGTCATGCTGACCCTTCGAGGACGTCATATGATGTCACACGGGTCCTTCGAACCTACCATCATCATGGCCCACCATCCTGACGGTAGTTCCTGGGCTCATTGCTGCTTCTAAGGTGCTGACAGTATTGTGGCCTAGCCACAATATTGTTGCTTCCTAGTTCCCCACCAAGGTTTTGATGCACACAATGTTCAGCTATGTGGTAGCTGATCTCATAGCTGAATTGAGCATGCATTTCTTTGGTGGGGATTCCAGTGCATCCATGCCCCCGGTGCCTCGGGGACCGGCTCCCATGATGCTGGCCAGGACCACTGTCAGCCTCCCTGCTTTGGGCATCTCACACCAGCGATGGTGCCCAAGAGTAACAACAATGCCAGCATCCAGCAAGACCTCGTATCCATAGATGCATCCTGCTATAGCAGCAAAGGCTACAACCTCATGAAGTGAGTTCCTTGACTAACATGGCTACTTGAGAGTGCAAATTATAGCACACGCGTAATACAGCTCATCGTGCGGGAGACTGCAGTAGGAAAGTCAGAACCCTCCATGGATGTAATGCAACTCATCCTACGAGGGGGACAACTGCCTATAGGAGGTTAAAGAATAGTGCCAAACAAAGATGAAAATGCAAATGAGCCCCTTAGAGCCCTCCAACGAGGGACTCAGCTAAACATCATCTTTGCTCTCTACCTTAACCTCCGCAAAACCAATGCAACACTCTCAAGCATGACCAGGCGACATCTCAGCACTCACCAAGCGATAACTTTAGCATTTCGCCTGCTGCGGTGTTTCATATTCTTTGCCAATGTCCATCGAGCCTATTCTCCAGACTTTGACAAAGAGGGGGCAATGAAACACCCTAAAAATGTGGGGTCATCTTGGCCTCACCAGGATCTTGCAGTCCGCACAACACAATGGTAATTCATCGGGAGAAGAACGCTCTGAGTCCAAGTCAGCCAGTTCGGAAAATTTTCTACTTTGAGCATGGAAAAGTGCTATACCATCCTACTCGCCCACTAAAGTAGTTTAAATAGCTGGTAGCCTACTCAGGATCAGTGTGCAAAATCAGCAACAGCATCCTGGATGCACAAAAAATACTTCGACAAGTTTTCTAAGTCACGAAGCCTGCTACGCTATGTAGCGTAGCAAGATTTAGAAGACTGGCAGAACGAAGTGCGATGCTACGTGAAGTTACATAGCATAGCATGGAAAAAACTCCACTACCCACTTCCTTTGCCCAATTTCAAGTTCTGTGCTGATGCACTTTTTTCATCAGGAAGCGGCAGACTATGTCTACTGCTACGCTACGCTGACCTCCATGGCACAGCAAGGCATAGCAATCCTGCGGAAGGGACAAAAGGCAGTTCGAAAGGTGAAGATAACAAAGTTTGCAAGACTTGCATCATAGGAGCATGGTTTGTAAATTGGAAAAACTCTTGCAATTAATGTAGGTTGCTACGCTACACTACGTAGCGTAGCACAGCGTAGCAAGCATGTAACAAATAGTAGAACATGCAACAAGATGCTACGTCATGCCAAGCATGCTACTTCATAGGGCATAGCAAGGCAAAGAAGTGGTTACATGACATCAATGTGCTCCACCTAATCAGACCATTGGCATGCATCTCCAAATGCTGACAGTGCGATTAAGGCATGGCAGATCATAGTTATTGCATGGCAGATTCGCATCGCAATGGTCTCATGAGCCCAACGGTCACAGAATGCTCGAGTAGCACCAGTAAGAAAGCACAAGCCTACAACACATAGCATTCAAAATTTCTTTTTTTTTGGCTTACCTTTATCCCTATAAATATCCCAGCAAATAGCACGCAACGGGTCCCCTAGGATTCCTTTTTACAAAAAAAGAAAAAGAAAAGAAAGACCCACAATTGAAAAAAGATAGCAAGTGAAAAATTTGGCAACTTCAAAAGAGTTCACATCTTTCTAGAAGCAAGCAACTTCCAAGTAGTGCGGACTTTGTTTTGGAATGCTAAAACAAAGACTTCCTCTCTGGTCGGCATTGTAATAATCAAAGTCTTTTGTTCAAACACTAGAGACGGAGAGTCTCTTCCGGATGAGATCCCCATCTCCATTCTACCACCTTAGTAGATCCCTACATTGTTTGTATGAGAAGACCATGTCCAAGCACATAGCTCTTTTCCTTCTCTGGCATGCCTTGGTTGCTCTCAGGACCTCTACACTCTGTCACGCTGTGCATCTGATTGTATCCATCCTGACCAAATGAGTTTATATCTTTAGAGTGGTGCATGTTTCTAACCATATTTTACTTTAATCCCTATTTGTTGTCTCACTTCTTTGCATTATTTCATTTTTTGTTCATCTTTAAGCATTATTTCGTATTACTGCTGCACTTTCATATTTTCTCTCCTATTTTATTCACCCATAAGCATTACCTTGCATTTCGCATTATTTACGTTGCAAAAGGCTATATCGATGCTGACGTAAGTCCCTATCTGATCGACCAGACCGTTCAGGGCACCCCGTGTTCACACACACCCAACACCACCCTCCCACGAATACGGGGTTGGAACTATCGCGTCCACTGACCCCTCAGCATTTTTTTTCTAGCTGCTGACGTTTTTGGTCGTTACAGATAGAATACCACCAAACATGGATGCAAGCCCATCTCAGATTAACCAAGTCTTACTTTATTGCAATTTATTTCAGAATAGCCTCATGCATTTCCTTGCTCACTCATTCATTTATTGTTTTGATCTAGATTAGGATGTAGGACCTAGTAGGATGGCGGATAAAGACAAAGGATACAAGTCGTAGCCTATTTTTAAAATTTTTGAAATGTAACCCCATTGTTGGGCAATGTTGCAACTTTGAATATGAACATAATTCTAGACCATGTATTTCATTTATAATTGAATTTGTAGTTTAATAAAAAGTATGATATTTGTTCTATTTATTTTGCTTAGCATTTTTCTTGATGTAGTTAGGCCCCTTGTGGGCCCCATACTCTAGTTTAAGGCCATTTCAGGCCATATGATAGTTTAAGGCCATTCTAGGCCATATAATAGTTTAAGGTGATTCTAGGTCATGGCTAGTTTAAGGTCATTTTGGGCTATGGCTAGTTTAAGGTCGTCTCAAGCCATAGCTAGTTTAAGGCCATTTTGGGCCATAGCTAGTTTAAGGCTATTTCGGGCCATAGCTATTTTAAGGTCGTTTTGGGCAATGACTAGTTTAAGGCCATTTTGGGCCATCGCTAGTTTAAGGCTATTTCAAGCCATAGCTAGTTTAAGGCCATTTCGAGCCATGGGTAATTAACACAGAGAGCAAGCTACCAGTTTCAGGCCTTAGTAGGCCATGCGATAGTTTAAGGCCATTTCAAGCTATATCTAGTTTAAGGCCATTTCGGGTGGTAGTGGTATAACTAACACAAAAGGTAAACACAACGCAAAATTGAAACTATACAAAAAAAATGCATTAATGATAACAGAAGTAGAGAAGTAAGCTAAGGACATGCCCTAGTAACATAAATGTTTCCTAACCTGATGTGGGTTAGGGGAGGAATAGAACCTAGAAGACTTAAGTCAATACTCTTCTAGGTTGTCATCTGCTATTGAAAAAGGAAACTCTACCCATGTAGTTTCCTCACATAAATTGTTAGTTCTACTTGGTTCACTTGCTGAACACCACTAGGTTTTATCATAGATGGGTGATCCATCTTTGGAGACTTATATCTCCAACCCTTTCTTTGTATCTACATTGTTAATAGTCCATGGGGCTACATCATCACCAAGGATCACCACTTCTCTACCCGCGTAGGGTAGGTGGATCTTTTGGTATACTTGTGAAGAGATAGCCCTTAACTAGGCTAACCACAATCTTCCTAGGATTAATTGAACCCAGAAATTTCCTCTACCATGATGAATTCTACACTAGTGGGGAATTGATCTCCTACCATGAAATTAATAGTGATGATTCCCTTGACCACGACATGTGCCCTATTGAATGACTTTAAACAAGAAGTTGTTGTGGGCCTAATTTGATCCACTAGACCCATCTTGTCAACAACAAGGAATGAATTACGTTGGTTGTTGCCCTATCATCAATGTGCATCCTACAAATCTTGTATTGACCTACATGAATTGTTATAAACATGGGGGTGGTGGTTAATGACCCTTTTTAGGATTAGCTTTAATGGCTTCATCATAAAAAGTTAAAGGGGTTAATCATGACTCTTCAACCATAGGTGGTTGCATGATAGCATGGATGGCTCTTTCCTCTGCTAGCATATCTTCCTTAATAGGAATAGATGCCAACATGCAGATTAAAGCTTCACAATGTGCTACAGAATTCATTATTAAATTGTATAAACTTAAAGCTGTATTTTTCTATTTTAAAGCATGTCTAACTTGTGTGAGTGCGTCTAATAAATCTTGTTCACTATCCTAGTGTTTGGTGATTTTGTTTTTCTCTATACGTCCTAAAAGATAGATTTCCTGGGGGGAGGTGAGGCTTTTGGTTGAGCTATGGGCTTTTGAGCCTCAGGGGTTAATTGTTGTGCACACATGTGTATGCAGGTGGATTTTGGTGATAAGGACATAGGAACTACTAACAAAGGGATGGGCTTAGGAGGGCCTAGTGTAGTGTGTTCCCTAGCCATGTTATCTACTAGGCATTCATCACACCTACTTAGGTGAGAAGGTTGTGATGTAATTCCCACCACTGGGCTTTGGACAGATGGGGAGTCTATATGTTTTGGCACCCTTATAACAAAGGATGTCTGAGTTGTTGCAGTAGTATGTTGGGGAGCCCTAACTATGAAGGGTGTGATAGGCCTTCATGGCAATACCTTAATGACAAAAGGGATCTGTGGCCTAGGTGAGATTGAACCTTTAGTACCTTGGGAAGGTACATGAACCACAAATGGTTCATGTGTTGACTCTATGTTATCATCAACGCTAACAATGTTAATGGTATATCTTGTATTACTAGCATTCAGCGAGTCCTTATAGATTTTCATATATTGGTTCTTTGGCCAAACAGGACTATTTTCATGAAGGATCAACTTACCTTTGTCAATCATACATTGAATGTCATCTTTTAATGCTAAGCAAAAATTTGTATCATGATCACACAATTGGTGGTAGTTGAAAAATCAATCCAACCTAAAATTCTTAGGTACTTAAGGCTAATTAGGCATAGCTACAGAGGGGTCCTGAAAGATCTCACAATATCTCTCATGCCATTTGCGGGCCTCCTCCAACATTTGTTTATGTTGAACATGCCCAGCACTTAGTAATTGGTCTAGAAGCTCCAATGGCTTAATTGGTAGAGGGGTGTATTTGGAGCAATCCTTACACTTAAAGTTTGGCTTCGATGAAGTTTGCATTGTGGCTATGGATGTCATGGGTTGGTTGGTCCCTGCATTATCAGAGCTCAACATTTTGCTAGTGGTGGCCAAGGTTTTAAGCACATTAGCTACCTATCTGTTATTATTATTTCTGGCTTCACATGCCACAGTAGCCATAGTGGTTGTAGTGGCCTTCCCCTTTTCTTTATCTTTCTTTGTATGTGCATTCTTGTAAGTTATGTATGTAGGGTCTCTACTCACCTCAACTGCATCTTGTATGCTTTTTGTCTAGGAAAAGGCTTGACTAAGGGAGAATGACACTAAATAGTATAGCTTAGACTTGATGAAGTCATTTACAGCACTCGTAAAAATGGCCAATAGATAGGCTTCAGCAATCAAATCATGGATCTCATTTAAGATAGCACTCCAATGTTGTATGAATTTATGGATGGGTTCTAATGCTTCTTGTTTGACATTCATGAGTTGGTCTAAAGTGGCTTTTGGCCTCAAGTTGTACTTGAAGCAAGTCACAAATTAACTTAACAATTCTTCCAAAGTTGAAATAGAGACACGAAGAAGCACACGATACCAGTCTAAATCTTTGCCAGTCAAGGACATGGAAAATACATGAATAATCACATGCAGCCATAGTTCTAGTAATAAGGATTTAGATTGAAAAGTAACTAGGTGAGTGTTTGGATCACCCTGTTCATTATATTTTGTAAATTGAGGGAGCTATATTCTAGGAGGCAAGGTGAGTGGAGGCACAATGGGGCTAATATGGTTTTCCTAATAAAAGTCCATTACATGGACTATTTCAGAGCTAACGGCTTTAAGCTACTTGACTTCATTAATGAGGGTTTCAATAAGCTAAAAGGCTTATTCTAGAATCAGAGGTGTTAAAGAAGGTTGCATTAGTTGGACTACCGATGGCACCATCAGAGCAACCAACATTAGGTATGTTGTTGATGTAGCTACCATTCCCATTGGAGGTTCTATTGGAGTAGCTTCCATCGATGGCATTGTCTGAGTGGCCCATAACCCTATGGGTGGTGCCACTAGAGAAACCACCATTGGTGGTGTTGTGGGAATGGTTACTTGCCCCCCTACCAGAGTAGCCCACAACCTCATAGTTGGTTGCATCATATGTGAAGCTTGATACTTTGGGGGCTACATATACTATGGTATTTCAGATGACTAGACAGTGGCAAAGGATGCCACTATCCACCATGTAGTTGGGTTTGGAGCTGCTACTGGAAATGGAATTAGCATAGAGGAAGTAACGGAAATAGGGCCCATTTGTAGTTGTGATGTAGGCATAGTATGTAGATATGGTAATGTAGGCATCATAGATATTGGTTATGAAAATTGGATAGACTATGAAGGAACACTAAAGGGAAAGGAGGCTATAGGCCCTACATGCTATTGCATTGATAACATTTGATGGATACCTACCACCAAGAAAGGTTTGGGCTGTGGAAGCATTGTATCCATGACAAAAGAGGTGGGGGTCTATGACTGGTATGAAAGGAATATAGAGGTGGACTGTGAGGCTATGGTGTAGAGTGGGCCACCACCTTCGAAATGGGATTAAAATTCCTCTTACCCATCATGGAGGGGCTCTTCATAGTGAGACACTATGTCTTGCTCTTTTGACCCACTTAATTGAATATGTTTGTTTAATATCCATTGGAACATTTTAGTGAGTGGTATGATGGCATCAAGAGTAGGAAGGAACTCCCTTCCATTCCAGTGAATGATTTCAAAATTGCACTTTTCTTTGAATTTCTAGTAGTCCAACGGTAGGGCCACTTGGATATTTGTGCATAAGAAGTTGTATCGCTCCTCATCACATGCCATGCATTTAGATGACTGATGTTTTAGTCAAAGAGATTACCATTGGAGATGCACTAGGCTAAGTGGTCGCTCAAGATCCATCACATGTTACAAGAGATGAGCTATCTCCAAGGTTAAGGTGGCAACTAAGGTGCTAGGTGGATTCATTTTTACTATGTTAAAAAGGATGTAAGAAGCAAAGAAACTTGTGAACAATGGTGAAATATAGTAAATTTTGAGCTAAAATGCTTAAATAGGTAAGCTGCACAAAAAATAAGCCAAAAATGGTAGAGTCTAAAAATGCTGAAAAAATAGTGATTTGCACTACTACACTCATTATGCTAAGATAGACTATCATGCTGAAGGGTTGTTACATTACACATGTTACACTATACAGAACATAGAGCTTGATGTAGTACATAGTTTTGGGCTTTTTGTCCTGCAGGGTTCCACACGAACTATCAAATAGGACCAATCTATACCAACCAAAATGTAGACAACTCCTACACTAGCCTATGATCCAGCTACTACCTTAACATGTCCATAGGGGTGTCATGTCTATGCTAGGCCATTACTACCAATGGAGGTACAAAAAGCACAAGGGACTACCCATGGCACATAGAAGGAGCTTGAAGGTTTAGGCCCTTCTTCTAGCACCAAAAATTGTAGCATTTGAAAACATCGATGGTTGGAACACCAAGAAATCATAAGATGTACAACTTAACCCTGAGTCCGTGGGAGGGATATGCTAGAGAAAATAGGAATGGGGTGCCCTAAATGATCTTTTCGATCAGACGAGGACTTATGTGGTGTCTAATAACCATTTGAAAATGGTGTTTTTAGAGCGTTACACATGAGAGTCGGAACAAGTAAAGAGTGTAACATGCATAATGGTGAAAATATATCAACATGCATACCTTAATGTATATTAACCATAGAAATAAAAAATGCACGAATAGTTTAAAATATGTGTTGTAGGAAAATGAAGTGAGAGTTTAGGTGAGGAAATGCACTACCCTAAGATTGGGGAATATGATTTTTTCTTAAATGATGTGTACAACTAGTACGTAGTGTCAGGTAAGCACAATGGGATGGCAAGGCAATATGGTCACAGTCCCTAAGATGCTGTAGATGCGGTGCTAACAAATGTAGAGAAGATGTAGCCTGTTGCACTGACAGTTGCTATGCTATGCGGGTGTGGGATGTAAGTGTTATGCTCAAGTGCAAGAGTGAAGCAGGTACTAAGGAGTGCTCTAATGCTAAGATTTATCACTCATCTGTGTTTTGTTTGCCAATCTTCTACCAAATCTAACTAAAAAGCCAACCCTTAGAATGTTGATTACTAGGGTATTTATAGAACCAGGGTTGTCAATAGACATCGGTTGTATACCAAGTGTCTTGGGTCCCACATAGCATGGGTGTGAGTGTGTCACATTGGCATGCTATGCTCAAAGTGTCAAGATCAATGGTGCTATGCTCTATAGGACAAGGACTAGGATTGAAAATCTACCAAACTGTAACCATATTGCCCAAACTGCATGTGCCAAAACCTACATAACTACCATGTACCTACAAAAATTCCTAAAACACATGCAACTTGGACCCTATGCTCCTAGACTATGTCTTCCCTCCTCTTCTGAGTAAGGTCAAGTGTAGGGAAAATTTTGGGGATCAACTAGGGGTGCAAAAATAAAGAAAACTGCTAATTTTGGCTACCTAAGAGATGCTGGAGTTGAAACAAAGGTTGATGCTAATTTCTAGGAGGCATTTTCCAAGTGTTACATTGTCTACACTACCCAGCATGACGAAGCATAGCATGAACACTTAGAAAAATTTTACGCTTCTAGCCTACTACCTTATCTACACTACATAGCGTAGCAGGGTGTAGCACCTATTTCCAATGAATCTTGTCAAAATTGAAAATGCCACTCTAGGATGTGGAAAGATAGGCAACTCCAACAACCAAAAACTGCATCTTCCATGTTAGGATGGCTTAATACCTCCTCATTTTATACATAGAAAATTTCTAATTCTAGAACCTCTGCTACCCTGTCTATGCTATGTAACGTAGTAGAGCATAGCACCAAGATTTGAATGAATTTTGACAAAACTTTCAATGTTTTTCCATATGATGCTAATCACATTATAAGGATGAAGCAAATCAAGAAACCTAGGAAGTAAAAAATTTACGACATGCACCTTCCATGTATGGTCCAAGACTTAGGGAAATTTGAGTCTCAAAGAGCCTGCTATGCTATATACGCTATGTAGCATAGTAGAGTGCAGTAGGTCCAAAGATAGAAAATTTGCCAAACTATTCTTGCCATCCTGAGCACTTTTGAAAACTCTTAGCTTGGCACTTGGGTGGACTGCCAACTAGAGCATGTGTCAAGCTAGGCAAGATAGAGAGTGTTGCAAGCTTGATGGCCCTAAAGATAGAAAATTGTCCAAACTCTTTAGTCTATCCTTAGTGCCCTTTTGATCACTTCCAGCTTGACATTTGTGAAAACTAGCCTTGGGAGTGGGTGCTACACTGACTATGCTGGGGAGAATAGTAGGTAGACTTAGAAAAATTTTTGCAAACATTAGGACTTCCAAGGTTCCACAATTTCTACGCTACATAGCGTAGCATCAAACTTAGAAAAAATTCTATCCAAGGTTTGAGACTTAGACAAATTTTCTATTGAGTCATAGGAGCCCAAAATTAGTGGTGTTTCATAGATAAAAATGCAAATAAACATAGGCTACATGCATTAGGCTATGTTCATGAAGAGTAAAACAACAATTTCATATGTAATAAACTATAAATGAAAAGTAAGGCTATATGGATATTAGTTCATCTGGTCATAAAAGCATGGGAAGGTTAAGGTAAACTTTACTTAAGCAAGTTCTTCCTAATATTTGCAAGATTGCTCTACACAAGCTTGTATTCATCATCCACTTCACTTATGATGTTAAAAGGAAGATCATCCCACAATGTATTCCATTATCTTTCATTGTCATCGTTGGTTGTCTTGGTTTTTTACTATTCATGGCTACAAGCTTCTTCTTCAGGCTCCACTTTTGATCCCTATTGTATTTCTATGTTGTTAATAGCTAGAAGAGCCACGTTGTCACCATGAATGATGATTTTGCCTTCCTCATAAGAAAGATGAATTTCTTGATGGATGGATGAGGACACATCTTGTAACTGAGCATACCAAAGTCTTCCTAGGATCAAATTGAATCCTGGTGTCTCTTCGACCACCAAGAATTTTATGATCAACATGCACCCGATATATTTTAAATTTTCCTATGCATATGGTTATGAATAAAGGGGTTGTAGTCACTTCACCATTCTAAGGATTAACCTTAACTTTGTTATCATGAAATGTTAGGGGTGTTGACTTCTTCTCCCTTGGTGAGAAAGCAATCATTAATACATGGATTACTTCCTCATTAGCAGGAATATCCTCACTAATAGGTATGAAGGTTAACATTTTGACTAGCACCTCATGATGTGTGGCAGAAGTCATGATCAAGTCATGTAAGCTTAGAGTTGTGTTTTGATGCTTGAGGGATTGCTTGACTTGGTCCATTGCACTAAGGAAGTTTTATCATTTCCTAAGGGCTTGTCATCCTAGTTGTGCTTTACTTCCTCCATGCATTCCAAGATGTAGACTTTGTCTTTAGGCTTTGGCTATTTTGGCTCTTCCTTGTTGTTTTGGTTCTAGGCTTTGGTATCCTCTTGTGGCTCATTGGTTGAAGAGGATGGAGTAGAGGAGGTCATGGGATACCAAAAATTGGATTGAGCTTCGATGTTGTCAGTCCTTTGCTTATGCTTCTTCATTTGGTTTACTATAGTTTTTTGGTTATCAACTATTAGTTGTAAGGAAGAGGTAGTAGCATTGGCCACCACAAGGGGTCNTTTTGGCCATAAAACCAATCAATTCAGGTCTAAAAAGACCCATTGAAAGTTAATGATAGCCCCTATGTTATTTTAGCATTCAACATCGATGACAATTGGAGACTTGCTAGAGAATAATCAGAGACTTCCTAGAGAACCATTCATGATTCAAGTACTACTCTATAGTGAAAGAGCTTCTTTGGCTATGCATAGCTAAATACCTCTCTTCATTAAGAGAGTACCATCATGAAAGCCTCTAAGGGAATCTTTTATCATCAAGGTCTCCAAATCTAGTATAACCCAAACAGCTATAACCCAAGAAACTAAATAATGACCCCTTGTGGTGGCCAATGCTACTACCTCTTCCTTACAACTAATAGTTGATAACCAAAAAACTATAGTAAACCAAATGAAGAAGCATAAGCAAAGGACTNGGAGTAGTTCCCCATAACCATAAAATTCATTGTAATCGAGGAGATTCCAGGCTTTAACCTAATCTTGGGTAGGCCCTAGCTGGCCCAACTATGGTCCATCTCCTCCCAAATCCACCAAGAAATCTACCTTCAATATAAAGGTGGTGAGGTTATCATTTACAGTTGCAATGTAGCCTCTTTGGCCATCAACAACATAGAAATAAAACAAGGGTTAGAGATGGAGTTCCTCAATGATGCATCTCCCATAAAGGATGAGGGAAAAACATGTGAGGCAAACCAACCTAAGGAACCAAAGGAAGCTAATGACCTTTTGAAGTAAACTTTGTGGGCTAAATTGCCCTTTTTTATAGCTGACAAAGGTCAAGGTGAGTACCACATAGTACCATTCAAGCCCTATGTGCCTTCTAACTCACATTGGATTAGGAAACAATTACGTGACTGAGGCATTCCCTTAATCAAATGTGTGCTAGATGCCTGCCTATCCCTCACTTCTACATATCTCACTTTCTTGCATCTTATTTTCACATTTATGTTTTGCTTGATTATTCACATTTTACATTTTTTACTTTATTATGCATTTATTTCTTTTGTTTGTGCATTTTCACTTAGTTTACATTTTTGCATGTTAAGTTTACTCTTTAGCAATTATTGGCTTACACATGAAAAACATGAAAATATATAAAAATCATTAAAAAAAAACTACAAAAATAGATGATCGAAAAAGGCCCTAAACTAGCACATGGCCTACCATGGCCTAAAACTAGCAATCTTCCTTGCATCGCATGGCCTAAAAAGGCCTTAAACTATTGCTACAACCCGCCATGGCCTAAAACTAACAACATTTTTCCTTCTAGCCCATGGCCTGAAATGGCCTTAAACTACCACTAGGGCCTACAATGGCTCAAAGCTACTAACACACGCTATTAATACATGTGACAGAAAATGACCTAAAACTATCATCATGGCTTGAAATGACCTTAAACTAGCATCAGCTCATAGTGGCCTGGTTACATTAATTCATTATATTACTAGCATCAAACACATAGTAAATAAATGTAAAAGTATACACATCATACACTCCATGTAGCAAGAACATCCATTCCATCTCATAGCAGTAACAGTACATAGCATAAGCTCATCCAGTAGTACTAGGTGGGGGTGGTGGTCCTTCTTCCTCCACTACGTCGTTGGAGCCTGCAACATCACCTAGTGCCTATCAACAATATAATAACAATAAAATAGAAAATTAGTAAGAAAATTTACAACATACAAGCTAACATGAAAATCATAAAAAAAACACAAAAACTAACCTAAGATGGTCTTAGATCAATCATGTCTAAAGGAAAGCTATCAAGGCCCTCCTTCAAGCATTGGAGGATTTCAATCTCACATAGTTGTGTCTAGTTGTCTTGGCCAAAGTTAATCCCTGCAAGGGTCTTGCCTTTCTCCACAATGATCCATGTGGATGGCTTCATGGAAAACATAGTGGATGAAGCCTCTCCTGAGGATGTGACAATCTGCCTCTCCGGGGAACCACTAACCACTGTATGATGAGCAAACAACTCATAGGTCCATCTCCCACCATTGGCATCAAGAAACATCTTAAGGTGGTTGTGTTTGATTAACTCTTCTTTAAGTTGCTGAACACATGCATCTTGATCACATTTATAGTTATGTTTGTGGTTCTTTTATATCTACCCCCACTTGTATACTTTGGTATTAAAGTTCTTCCAATCCTAGTTCTCTTGGACGAGTTGATCCATCTGTAGCCATTGCTCAATAATCTCTTTGGTGACCCCATTTTTTCCATGAATGGCTGAATAGTTCCTAGCATAATCACTCTCTATAATTCACTAGGTATTATCTCTCTGTGATCAAGCTAAAAGAAAGTCATATCAAGATTGAAGGTCCTCGATCTTTGTGTCTTGGCTCATCAGCCTCTCCTAAATTTCATGAACGCACTTTAATAGGTGCTCATTTGAGTGCCTACAGATCAATAATGATTTTACATAGGAAAGCACATATTTTTTGACTACCTCATATACATGATGACGCACCTACTTCACTTCAAGAGGGAACTTAGGAATGGAATCCACCTTGGCCACCTTGCTCAGATCCCAGTGAAGCTTAGAACCTGTTGGCATGCAACAAGCAAATCAACCTTAGCCATGAACTAAGCATTAAATTAGTAAAGCAATGTAAGAAAAAAAATTATACTCATACTAATCTTAGGATCCACATGCTATAGGTGTTCAAGCATGTCCTCCACAATGCCCCCCATGAAGGCAAACTTATCATGTGTTTCTACCCACGGCTTCATGTAGTAGGTAGACATGGATGTTGGGCTACTAGCAGGCTCATCTAGGGTTGTGATACAATAATGCACTTAGCAAAAAATAAATAGCCAAATGTGCTAGAGAAAAAGAGCAACAATAGATGGCAATTTAAGGCACTTACCTAGCAGACCCTCAAGTGTGAGAGTAGGGGGATCACCCAGCTACACACTGTTAGAAAGATAGTCAAAATCACCCCTATAGGGGTGGAATAGCCCCTTCTCCTCTATCTTTTGGAGGGTCTATGTAGCCTCACGTAGCTCCTCCCCATTCATCTCCCCCTCTTCAACTTGTGGGAAGGCCTCCTCTACTACTGCTTCTACCACAGCTCCAATAGCCCTCTCTCATAATTTTGATAATTTACAAACATTGTATGTTAGAACATATTAGTCACATTAATGCATTGGTATAATATAGCAAAAAAATAAAAATATAAACATAAAAAATACCAAATAAATGCATCTACGAATGTACGTATACTAACCTACAACATTTGTGTGTAAGCTAGAAAGCTTGAGGCGAATCTTGTTGATGCTTTCCCATCTGACTGTAGGAGCAGCCTCTTCTGTAGGGCATGGCCTCTTGATATTCACCTTGGATAGTCCCACCATCATTGTGATAAAATGATTCACCTTGTACACATCCCCAGTGACAACTGGGATACCCTTTCCTGCACTGTCAGTTGAATAATATGATTGCACCAAGAGACCTTTGGTCATTACTGAATGTGACTTATCAATCCCCTCTTGGGGATCCTACGTGTGAATGGTCATGAACATATGCTTAACCTAAGGCTTTGACAAGTACTCATAATCCTACATGATCCATTTCCCACTATCATGAACCACTAAGAGCTCCACAAACCTTTGTAGATACCCTATGAAGAACGTGAAGTGTACATGAGACCTCACCTAGATGTTGAAGCGTAGCCTAGTGATCTCCACATGTAGGCCGATGGCAATGTTAGAGGCACAATTAAAACTTGTGCCCTCCTATATTACTTCCTTCATCATCCACACCTACTCAACCCCAAGGATTTTCCCTTGGAAGAGTAACTTTGGGAAGGCACAGGTGCAGATAAGAAGGTAGAGCTCCCGAAACTTAAACACAAGGAAATTTTTAATGGGGATTCCCTTGTGAGGATGGGTGGCTCCCAACTAGCCCTTGATCTCTCCTCTACATTCTACATCCCTATTGGCTTTATCAATGACTAATGGGCCATTAGTGGGGAGGCTAAAGAGGTTAGCAAAGAAGGCCTCGTTGAGGTCCAGGACTACCCTCGCACCGTGCATGCAAGTGATAAAGTGATAGAAATCACTACTAAAGGAGTCTATGATGGTTACCATTTTGACCACCAAAATTCTTGGGCTAAGGGCCAAGAAAAGGTTCTTCAACCCAACACACGTGAGCCTACTAGTCAGCATTTCTAAGGTCTAGTGGCACAACCAATGCTACACCCTCTCCACATCACCATACTTCATGATAAGGGTGGCCTCTGTGCAGCCAGTGGCAACCATCATCACCTCTCCTAAAGTAACTACCACTACAATAAAAGCAAAAAAAACATTAACATCATGCAAAGGTAAATTAACAAGCACATGTGAGCAAGCATAAGAACTAAATAGGAAATTCTGACATGGTACAAATGGCATGCAGGATGGAGGTGCTAGTGCAAGAATCTCCTCGAGATTAAGCTCACCACTGGTCCATTCCTTATCTAGCCAATTATGAGTCTTTCATAGCTCAAATGCCCTCTAGAACCAGGTAGGATAGGACTTTAGATCAACTCCCACTTACTCAACTACAACCTCCCAAAA
>MNCI01029617.1:100883-117632 GCA_015680685.1 Gnetum montanum
AAAAAAAAATTTTCAAAACATGATGAGATGCCTTATCAAGAATGCAAAATTAACCAATTAATAATAGAGTATTCTCATAACCATGGCAACATACATCATACATAAAATCATTAGTAGTAGCAACCAAGAAAAATATCCATATGAAATTATTTATAAAAATTTACCAAATGTCTCTTACATAAAAACATTTGGATGTCATTGCTATGCGAAGACTCATAAGCAATTTATCAACAAGCTAGATGATAGAGGAAAAAACTATAACTTTCTAGGTTATGATTCCAAAACAAGTAGGTATCTATGCTATGATCTTATAGAACATAAAAGGTACTTATCAAGAGATATGGTATTTCAAGAAGAAAAATTTGGAATTACTGATGTTCAACAAAATCATTAGAGATCAATAAATCAAATCATCCCAAGAACAAGAATTCAAAAGGATCATCCTTTAACACAAATATTGGACACTAATTTTGAAAGAAGGCTAATAACATCAAGGGCTATTACAAACATAGCTTACTCAGCACTCACACAAGAACCTTCAATTGCTAGAGAAGCTCTAAAAAATAAAGTATAGAAACAAGCTATGGATAAAGAATGTGAGATAATCATGATGAACAACACATGGAAACTTGTTAAAAAACTATAAGACAAGAAAATCATTGATTGCAAGTCACTATAAAAAATGAGACAGGAGAAATAACTAATCATAAAGTAAGGCTTATTAATAAAGGTTTTAAGCAAAATAAACATATTGATTATGATGAAATATTTGCACCAGTCGGTAGCTTTGAAGCTATAAAACTTATCAGATCTATTACTATTCATCATAATATGAAACTTTATAAAATGAATCTAGTATTCCTAAATGGTTACACTTATGAAGAAGTTTATGTACATAAACTTGAAAGATATGTAGTGGAAGGCATGAAAGACCAATTTTTCAAGTTAAAAAATGTTCTTTATGGCTTGAAACAACCACCTAGAGCATGGTTTCATAGAATCAATAGATATCTCCTAATGAAAAACTACTTTTGTTGTGTGTGTGAACTAACGTTATACTACAAATACGAAAAAATTGATTTTATCATTAGATCTCTCTATGTGGATGACATAATTACTGCTGCTATAAGTGAAAAATTATTAGAAGAGTTCAAGTTGGACATGAAACATGAATTTAAAATGAAAGACCTTGGTGAATTGAAATATTTCATAAATATATACATTTAACAAAATGAGGAAATCAAAATTCATCAAACCAAGTATGAAAAATCCATTCTAGATAAGAACATAATCAAGGAAAAATTAGTGAATTTTCCTTTTCCTCACAATATCAAATTAGTCTACAAAGACCACACCCCTCTTATTAATGTAAGTATGTATAGAGAAATGATAGAATTATTAAGATTCCTATGTCATATCAAAATTATTTTGGAATACTCAACTTCTCTTTGGTGATAATACATGCAATAACCAAGGGAATTTCATCTAAAAACTATACTCACATTTCTATTTTGGAGTATCTCTAATTTTGAGACTAAGAAGTTTTTTCAGACTTGCCATTTTCTCAAAATTGGAGTATGATGTATGGCCTAGTCTTTTGTGTCATATTTTAATATCATTTTTATTGGTTTATGAGTGTTAGATATTAGACATAATTTGTTATGTTTTATCTAATTTTTCTTGTGTCATTCTCACTTAAAAACAAGTTTCTTGTATTCTTGATGATAATGTATCATGTCAATAGGATTTTCTTTTAGGTCAAAATAATTGTAATCTTGACTATAAATATTATTATTGGAGGCTTTGATTCTCATCATCTCATCTCCATTTGGTTTTTTTTTTTTTGAGAGAATGTTCGGGAATGTATTACTGAAAGAAAGGGACGCGACAATACAAGTACAAGTACAGGTGGGGGGGGTGGCCCACCCCAAAAGGGGGGGGGGGGGGGGGAGGGGGGGCACACCCCACACCCACGACGAACCCAACAAGGAAGGGGCGGGAACAAGAGAGAGAGGGAAAGGGCTAGGGGTGAGTCGGCAGCTGGTGGCAGGCACACCGAGGCAACTCCAACTCATGGAGCATGTCCAGGGTGGCCCGATGATCCTCCGTGTCGATGAAGTTCGCGGCCTGCTGGAACCCCTGCAGAAGAGCCTCGCGCCTGCGCCGGTCCGGCGACGAATCCCCCGCATCTGGGTGGAGTCTAGCGGATGTGCGTCGAATGTGCCTTCTGAGCTCCCCCAGGAGCTCTCACAGCTAATACCAAGGACGGTATACGGGCAGTGCCCCCCCCCCTAAGCCACTAGCGGGCGCTGTGCTGATGCGCCTAGTCGAGCTGACGCTGCCGTTGCAGCTCCTCCTCCTACAGACGCTCCTGCTCCTCCCGGGCCGTCGCCTCCCAGGCCTGCCGGTCAACCTCCTCCTGCAGAAGCTCCTCCCTGATCCGGTCCCAGAGCTCATCCATGAGCTGGGCACGCAGGGTCTCCATCGCAAGTGTATGCTGCCTGTTCAGCTGCTGCGCCTGCTCCTGGAGCTGGGTTTCATGGTCGGCCCGCCACTTGGCCAGGGCCTCAGCCCACCGAGCCTCCGACAACCATTTTTCGGCCTCCCTAGCAGCAGCAACCACCCGTCGAAGCTGCGCCTCCCAGTGCGCAGGGGCGCTAGGGGGGTCGGGTGAGAGGGCAGGGTTGTGGTGGGAGCGGCGGCCCCAGGAAAGATGGAGAGCAGCCAGCCGCCGAGGATTAGAGGAAGGGGGGAAGCAGGGGGAGGGGAAACGCGACGCCCCCTAGCGGGGGCAGAGGACGGGCCCAATGCCCCCTGCTCCCCCACCCCCCTCAACAGGGCCAAGATAAGCCTTGACCGGTGACCCCGCCGCTGGAGGAGGAGGGCCTCGAGGAAGAAGCGTGGCAGGTTAACCCGGGTGCCCTCCTGCAAGCACCGCAGGAAGGTGAAATGCAGCCCCTGGAGCTTGGACACATTTCCCGACTGCACAAAGAAGCGCTCAACTAAGACGTCTGCATGAGCCCAAAGACACGGGAGGGAAGTCCGAGGGACCTGACAACTCTGTGTTCTCGGGGAAAGGCCCTTGAAAAAGACCGCCGAGTTATGGAGGCCATGGGAGGTTGGCAAGATGATCTCCCCAGTGGTCGAGATCCCCAGGTAGTTGGCCAAAGTAGCCTCTGTCAGGCGAATAACTCGGCCACGGAAGAAGGTTTGATCGCTGCGCCAGTTGGTAAAGAAGGAACTATTAGATAGGTCACGGTTTTTTCATAACACACAAATCATTTTTAAAATTTATATTAATTCTTTTGCTAACCATTTAGGAATTTGAGAGATTTAGTACATAGAATGCTTCTATAATAACAATGAATTTATTATTAAGATGTCTTATAATATAATCTCCTATCCCTTCTATTTTCATGAAGTTGTCATCATCAATTTTAATATTACCAATTTTTTTGGGTTTATAATTGATAAGATATGTGAGAAGTCATATGGTTTCAGCATCCAGTCTCTACTATCCATGATTCTTATTTAACTTTGGTAATAAAATTAAAGGCTCTGTAATTAACTTGATTTTCTTCTTGAGTGAATGTTGAAGTTGGTGCCTCCTCTTGTTTGTTATTTTGAAGCTAAAAAGTTTCAAATCTAATTCTTACCCAACATGATTCTATAAGATTCTTTTTATTTTCATAATGTACAATATGGGACAGAGAAATGATTTGGTTGATTTGATTATGATTATTACATCTTCTTCCTAAAATCCTCTACCTTTGATGTTTTTGTATTGATTTTCTAATGTGTTTGAATAATTTAGTGAATTTTGAACATTAGGGTTTTTCATGCCTTTTCTTCCTCTTTCTCAATAAGATCTATCCTTTCCTCTACTGGTTGTGAAAACATGTTCATCGTTATTGTTATAAGTTCATGAGCTTTCCAAGAAACTAATTTGAGAGACCAAATCATCTACTATAAACTATTTGAATTCCTCATTTTGAAGAAAATTCATTATAATATTTTGATATGTCTAATCATACAAAGAACCAACAACCTTTTTTGACTATTTGATATTTAGTGAAGTAACATTTATATTCACTCATGTGTTGTAGATATCCATATATTCTTTCAAAGAATATTTTAATGTTTTCTCCTTTTTCTGACTTCAAGTTTATCAAATTGGATTCTATTGAATAATTCTTTAGTATGTTGATTTTTGGGAATGTCATGGTAGTTTGAACAAAATATTTTCAATACTGTTTAGCTATCTCTAAGAAACATAATCTTCTTATTATGATTTTTGAAATGTTAAATATGATGATCATCTTTGCTAGAGATTCTTTCTTTCTTTTCTCATGATCTAACAATTTTATCCTAGAAGGATTATCTTATTTTCCATCATTTTTTGTAGTGATAGGAATGAAGGACTTGCATTTGATTTAGTTCTTAAACGTCATTGAACTCAAGAAGGCCTTTCATCATTTTTCTCCATAGAACAAAGTCTCATGTTTCATTAAAAATGATAGGGCACTTTGAAATTTCTTTGTTGCAACTTTGAATGATATTTCTAATGGTATAGATTGATGTAATAAATATTTTGTTGAAATAAATGATGAAATTATATACTCTTACCAAGGTGACTCTTGGTCTTCTTTGTTTGAGAAATTTTGAAGTATCAAAAAGTATGAGATGATGTAGGTTGATTCTCATATTCATTATTAAAGTTCTAGTTTGAGTGAATGCTTGAATATATTTTTGAATTAAGTAATGATAATGATAATTAAAAATATTGGTAAATTTGATGATTTTATAAATGTCAAAATGGAAGAATAGAAACAGAGATGTGAAGAGATAATGGGTGATATTGAAGTAGATTCAGGCATAAACTTTATTTGCTAATTTTCAATCATTTATAACATGGTATGGTATTTCTATGTATAGAATATAGTTGTGACCATACTTTGACTTAATGAAAAGTTATTCCCCACTAATAAAAATGAATAAAAAATTGAAAAAAAGATGAATTGAGACCAAAATCATGTACATACATCAATCAATTCATAAATTTAAGGAAAATAATTTTTTGTCTTCATTCATTAGGTAGTGATAGGAACACTAGATGGCTTTGGTCACTAAATTACAAAGCAAACGCATACTTATTGTATTGCACATTAATATATTTAAACAAATCTATAAAAGGAATTTTAAAAATGGTCCAATAGATCCTTGGGGTCTTGGTGGACGTAACTAAAAATTTCAATTATAATTTCATAAATTCAAATATTACCTAGTAAAAATGTTAGCTCCCTAATAAGGAAGAATCTACTAATAGCCAAAAAATAAAACAACCTTTTCTATTTTCTATTAACCATCTATGATTTTTCAAATGACTATCTTTCTTTGTATATTCTATAAGAGGTGATTTTAAAGGATCTATTATGTATCTCTTTCTATTATTCTTTTTCATAACATTGTTCATGTGAGAAAGAGAATTTTTAAATATCATATTTAAAATATCCTTCTTATTTTTCTTATTTTGAAAAAATTTGAGATTTTACTATAGGTTAAAAAAATATTATTGCATTATGTTCTTTAATACTATAATTGTATTCTAATATACAAGTTAAAAACACAAATATGTTTCATATTTTATTTGATAAAATGTGTCCTTATTTATGAGTACAACACAAATGCCATCCCATTATCTACGATTTTAGGTAAATAATGCAAAATTCCTCATGAATAAACATGTTGATTATATGATCCAAATACTATTGAAGATGAACAACACATTTTTTACAATGTGTTACCAATTTTTTTTTTTTTTCAAAAGTTATAAAAACACTTGGTAATAGTTTAACTATTGATGAAGTGTCAAAAGTCAATGCGTTGACTAGGTTGTGTATACGTGGCCGCATCGATGCGGCCCCATCGATGCAGCCACCATGTGTCGACGGGGCCCCATATACATAGCCACCCTTCTCAGATCTATAAATATGAGGGCCTTCCACCTCATTTAGGCATATTTTTGTGTAGTGATAGCAAAGCTCTTGCAGTTTGCTTCCACAAGAGATAGAATATTTTCCAAGTGCCCGCAGTAAGTGTATGAAAAGCAATCGAATCTTTATTCAAGCATTGATGTATCTGAGCCCATTGGCATGACGGAAATAAAGATGAACTATTCATGCAATCCATGCAGCATTTGGACTTAGTTGTTTCATGCATTTAATAGTTTAAAATGTTTATGCTTTATTAATCAGCTGTTTATGCTTTATTAGTTACTCGTTGATTATTTATGTTTTCATTATTATAATTTCAATCGTTAGTGTTTATTCGTAGTTGTAAAAGACATAAGTACGACCATCTTGAACGTAATCCAAACACTTTGTAAACCTAACAATGCTTAACGTCTGGTAACCCAGCAGTATTAGGAAATGCTCAGAACGTGTTCAGAGGATGGGACCGGATGCTTATGCTAGGAGTAGTTAGAATATACACTAGGATAATTAGAGATTAGATAATAGTTATTCATTACTTTCATACCTCACTAAGTCGTCGAAAAAGATAATTAAAAAGATATCAAAATCATTAGCCTTAGTCTCACTTAACCATCGCAATAGAACTTTACAAGTGAGATTAGGATGACAATGACCATTCTAACCCAAGGTTTCACTGGTTAGAAGTCTGGTGCATGTTAAGTGCTTACAGTTTGTGGAGTTCAATCAGATCATGCATGAATGCTTGTATTCGTATGGTTGGGCATAGGGGTACCTAGCCGCTCATCATTGGCACCATTGTCGGGGACTTGTTAGTCTTATATGCATCATTTGACCTTAGTGAAATTATCATTCAAGTCATTGGATTGGACCCAGGATAGAAATATTTTCACACACTAGGCAGATTTAAGTTAAGTAATTAGGGTATACCGATAATATGGACCATCTAATGTCCAACATATCTTCTCACAGGAGAGATGCATTTGAACCACCACTGCCGCAAGAATGTCGGGTGGTATATAAACATCCCGATGAATATGTCCCTAATTTCATATTCATCCTACATCAAGATGAACATCTTCAATGGCAGGACATGGAGGGTAGCATCGTGCTACTGCCCGACTGAGTAGCTCCTGCAATACTATACCATAATTTGGGCAGAATGGGCATCCAGGACTAAGTGGCGGAGTATGTCATGGAGGACCATGACTTCCGAGACTATCGTCCCATGGAAGCTCAATGGACAAGAGAATAACAGTAGGCTGAGAGATATCAACAACAGAAGAGGAAACACTTTACTAACCCCTTATTCTTGCAAGGGCCATAAGATGATGGAGATCTTGTATTTCATGATACTCATTCGATCGAACTTCACCTGGGGTCACAAATCCTCTAGTCAGTCATATAGAATGAACCTCCAAGTAATCATGATCCGCAAG
The DNA here is from genome assembly GCA_015680685.1 of Gnetum montanum. NCBI lineage: Eukaryota > Viridiplantae > Streptophyta > Gnetopsida > Gnetales > Gnetaceae > Gnetum > Gnetum montanum. The sequence goes on from MNCI01029617.1 coordinate 108,313, forward strand.
GGGATGGTGGATCATGAAGTAAAGTTGGAGGAGATGACCACGGTCATCGCTAGGGTAGATGGGGGGATCGACATTGAAGCGGTGGCAATGCCTCTCCTTCTTCTCCATCCTCCCCCTCTCCTTCACCTTCCTCCAGCTTAGGTTCTAAGCGTCAAAAGGTAAGGTTGGAGAGAAAGGATGGTGGTAAGCAGGTTCGAGCAGGGAAATGTGAGGGAGCATGCGACCAATCATGTGGCCCTTGCCAGCATGAAAGAAGGGGTAGTAGAAATCATCGCAGATGTCATAGTCCCCAACAGGACTATGATTCAAATGAGCCATTGTTAGCTACTTGAAGCATGCTCCACATTGCAGAGGCAGTTCATATCCCAAGCAGGCACATGAAGGATAGTCAGATCAAGTGTGTTGACATGAACAAAATTCCTAGATTTGAAGGGGGATACAACTATGTTCTGCAGACCCAGTTGCAGGCATTCCATGATACCTACACCCTACAAAACATTGATAACGATTGGCAACGATTGAAGCTGTTTCCTCGAACACTCATCAAAGAAGCCGAAAGTTGGTACCGGTCCTTAGAGCTGGAATCAGTCAGAAGATGGAGTATGATATTTGAAATCTTTAATGAAAAATATGAAACATACTCTAGAGTGGCAAATCTGAGAAGGCAGATCCAAGGTTGGAAACAAGGGAATCATGAACCCTTGGATGCCGCCATGAGTAGGTATTACTCACTGTTGCATCGGTGCCCTGGTCATGGTTATTCTCAGTGGGCACAGCTTTGCCACATTATTGATGGGCTCCATTTCAAAATGAGAAAGACCCTTGGTGTCTATGCCAAGGGAAGGCTGTCAGAGCTAAGGACCCATCAGTTGCAGTGCCTTATTGATCAGGTGGCCAAAGAGGAAGGAGAACTCAGAAAAAAGGAGAGTGCTAAAGAATTCAACCAGGACCCTTCCCTTAGAAAAAAGGGGGTCTGATTTTGTGATGAGGACAAAGACTCACTACTGGAAGTAGCGGTGAATCGAAAGACTTTGTCGTTACAAAAGTTTACATCTGAAGTATCGGCAAAGGTGGATAAAATATGGGACTCTTTGGACGAAAGATTCCAAAGTGTATTAAAAATTTCAGAAGAGTCCAAAGAATAGGGTAGTGACCATGATCGGCATAGGAAGAAGGGAGCTAAACATACCAAACACAAAGGTAAGGGAAAAGTTGCTACAGCTCAGCATGTTACAAAATCTGACGCTGAGGAGGATGTTGGATGTAGCATATGCCAATATGAACATCCAAAGGGATGTTTTCCTATGGTGACTCCCCTAAAAGAGTCTGGGGTCTATGCCTTAAACCCTCGTTTGGCGCAAAGGTAGATGCCCCAAAGGTTGCCTTATTCACAAGGCAACCCTCAATGATTCCACCAGCAGTAGCAAGGATACTATCCAAGTGAAATTCCTCCACAACCATATGAGTATTTCCAATAGTGGTAGCAACCACAAGCATGGGGGATGCCACCTCCAAGGTAGCAGTACCCTTACAAGCAACCAAATCCATATGGGTACTATGTTCAGTAGGTTGTCTCTCCAAGAGAGTCTTCCAGTCATGCGGCCTTTTCCAATTACTACCACCCCCTGAATATTTCAAACATCCATCTCTATCACCCAGGGGAAAAAATCCACATCACTTCTACCCTCCATCACCTTCTTCACGCACTCCTCCACATCATCCCTCTCCATTGCCACCTGCTCCATCCATGTAGGGAGAAATACTGCCACAGCCACAACAACAAAATGCTACGAGGCTATTAACTTACAACCAGCATCTAGGTCAAGTGGATTGGAACCCAAGCCACGTAAACGTTCTTTCTTCCAGCCCAATAATCCAAATACACCCTCACCAATGCCTATGGCTAGTACATTAGAACCTACCAACGCCTCTACCATCATACTGCCTGAGCAGTCCTCCACTCCGCCACAATCCAACGTCCAGACAGTCATGCTCACACATGCCATGACCAAGTGGATCAAGGCTGGGTCTCTCCCCTAGAAATTAATAGATCCGGGAAGCCCCCTTGTATATCTTTAGGTGGCTGGGAATGAGCCATGTAAAGATCTTCTAGACTCAAGGTCAGGGGTTAATCTAATCTCTCATGATATGTACAAGAACTAGAACCCACCCCTGCTAAAGAAGAGCAACATCCTTCTCGAGTTAGCAGACCAATCCATCATCATTCCTTTGGGTTTGGTGGAGGACAATGTGACCACCATCTGTGGGTGGTCCTACCCTACTGACTTCCTAGTCATCTGTGTTGAAAACTATAAGGGGAACTTCCCAATCATCATGGGAAGATCCTGGCTAAGCATGATGGATGCATGACTAGGACTCTGAGATCTATCCCTGGAAATTTCATAGGAAAATCCTTTTGGGAAGATCGAGAAGAAAAGAGTTCCATGCATCATGTACAGTGACTCCGGGTGCAACTATGTGCAGCAGCTATGGTCCACTGAGTGGATATCCATTCAAGCATGCAGTTGATTTACTGAGGAATCACAAATTTAATAATGCCTGTACATGGTAGCCACTAACCAAGAGGGCACCCAGTGGCTAACAGCTAATCCTACTAGCAACACAATTTTCATGGAACCATCTAAGGGGCTAGTGCAAGCCTATATTGATAGCATGGATGTGATGGAGGATATTCATCGACAAACCTCCATCGTTGATGACTTTGATGACTGAGGAAAGCTAGAGATCCCTGAGAGCTTCAAGCAAGAGCCCCTTGAACTAAAATCCCTACCGACTCATTTAGACTATGCATTCTTGAAAAATGGCAAGCCAGTAATTATCAACACTACCCTTGCTCCTGAACAAAAAAAGAAGTTGCTGGTGATGGTAAAAAAATGGGTTTCTACATTCGCATGGTCCTATTCTGAGCTGGTTGTAGTTGATCCCAGGATCTGCTAGCACTGGGTCTACCTTGACCCTTCCATGAAGCCATGACGACAACCACAAAGACAGTTGAATCCCAAGTTGAAGCAAATAGTAAAGGATGAAATTGAAAAACTACTTAAGGCACGATTCATCTATTCACTCACCGATAGAGAATGAACTAGCCCACTCATTATCATACCCAAGAAAGATTGCAAGTGGAGGGTTTGTATCGATTTCCAGTTGCTCAATATGGCAACTTTCAAGGACCACTTCCCGCTTGCATTTGTGGACCAAGTGTTGGACACAATCACAGGACACCAATATTATAGCTTTTTCGATGGTTATAGTGGTTATAACCATATTCAAATCACACTAGAGGACCAGGCCAAAACTACTTTTACGATTCCATGAGGGACTTTTGCATATAAGAAGATGCCATTTGGCCTATGCAATGCACTTGCAATGTTTCAATGTCTTGTCTTGAGCATCTTCATGGATGACTTATCCACCTATGGTGCCACGTTCAATCAAGCATTAGACCACCTAGAGAAAGTTCTAAAGAGTTGTGTAGACACTAATCTATGGCTCAACTAGAAAAAAAGCCATCTAATGTTCCAAGAGGGCCTAGTATTGGGGAATCTCATTTCATCAACAGGGATTAGTGTAGACCCTGAAAAGATTAGGGTCATCCAAGGAATTACCCACCAACCAAGTACTATCAAGATGTGCAGTCATTCCTTGGACACACTGGTTACTACCGGTGCTTCATTGAACACTTCTCAAAGATAGCCCAACCGTTGGTAGAGCTTACAAAGAAGGACGTTCCATTTGTCTAGACCAAAGAATGCGAGTCCACATTCCAAGAGCTAAAGTAGAAACTCATAGAAGCTCTAGTTCTACAGGCACCTGATTAGGCCAGACCTTTCCATATTATGATGGATGCCTCCAACTATGCTTTGGGAGCCATGCTTACACAGTGTGACGATCAGAAACGTCTGTATTATATCCACTATGCAAGCCATAGCATTCTGGGTGAACAACTGAACTATACCATCTTGAGAAATAATTGATGGCAGTGGTCTTCGCATTGGATAAATTCTAGTATTATGTGCTCAAATACGAGGTGTTTGTGCACATATACCATAGTGCTATCCAGTTCCTGATGAACAAACCAAAGGTAAGCCCCCACATAATCCGGTGGCTACTGATTCTTGAAGAGTTTGATCTGACCTTGGTAGACAGAAAGGGGTTCGAGAAATACTTAGGATCTTGAGGTCTGATGATGTTGCCAAAGCTTGTATAGAGGACCTCGAGTTCTATGTTTGTTGTTGCCAGCTTCTGTTTTGTTTCTTTGTGCACCTAGAACTCACCGTCGTATAGAGAATACGAGGCGGCCACTTCTTTCTATAGATTTGACCGTGGTCTCCCGGTTGTGAGCATAGCCAAGTTTGCATACCAAAGGTTGGCTAACTCCATGTATTTTTTCATTTCTTCAATTTGCAGCTCCTTTAGGCGGATCTCCACTTTGTTGTAGGCATTCAATCCATTGAAGATGGAGGGCCATACATTGCCTCCTTCTTGGAGCTACTGGAGCACTTGGTTCATCTGGGCCTTAGCAACTTGAATGTGCTTCTCTTTTACCTATTTCTGTAATCCCACTTGGTCCCTATAATGATTTTTGACTCTTTCAAACATTAGGGCCTAGTTCTTCCAAGCGGAAATTTTGATTGCATACTTTTGTCGCAATGCCCAAACTTCCTCCATTGACAGATTCTGATTCTCAGGAACCAACCTTCTCATATCGACGTTCACCCTAGCTATCTCCTCTTGCTATCAGTGGATGAAATCATTCATGTGCTCATTCTTTGTACCAACATTGCGTAGGTGATGAACTTCGACAGTCAGTTGCACATTCTCCTGGCGAACCTTGGCCAAGTCTTTCTCTAAATGATACGCTCGAGTGTCTGCTATGGCCTTATCTAGGATCGTTGTCTCCCTTTCATCCTCAACAACCTGAAGTTTAAGCTAAAGCTATTGGAAAGCTTCATCTCTAGTGATCTCGTGGTTGATAACAGCCTCCAGTTGCCCTTCCAAAACAAAGCTTTTTCTCCTTGCCGATAACAGCTTCGACTGGGTTGTAGTGATGTTCTTCAAAAGATCAAAGACATCCAGAAGTGGTTGCCCGATTCCTACCAGTCGGTGTAACATTTCTTCATGTTGGGTTGCATCCATCTTGCTATGTGAAGTTTCGGCAAACATCTGTACATCTTGTAGTCCATGGATTTCTGGTACAAGTGCTGCTGATGTATTGAGAGTAGTAGCAATGGTATCAGCAACCACTTCGGCTACAACTTCTTGTTCCTGGTGCTACATCACCAAGACCATCTCCCCCTCACCATCCTCCAAGCATACTGAGAAGGTAGCAGCATACCCTGATATTTTAGGGAATAACTGCTGGGTTGTAGTTGATACATCTTGGATGCTTGGATCTATTTTGGTTGGAATGGGTGCTCGAGTGGTAGAAAATATCAGCCCTGTCCTCTCAAGAAAGCTGACTGATTGCGCCACTTGCTCCAGGTGACTCATGGAAGGGCAATAGACCGAAGGATCATCTCCTCCACCAGTTCTGCCAGATTACTCTCACTGAGTCCAGAGCATTTCCTGGATCTCATGGATGTATGTTGCTATTCTTTGTAAGCCCAGCTACGTTGTTTGCACAGGTGATGGAGATGGTTGTTGCTCTTCCTCTATCTTTGTGGTGACAAGCGTTTTGTCTTTCATCATTTCTTTCCACAAGGTAATTGGGGCGCATCGGATGATATCATTAGAGTACCGTGATATCCCTACACATTTTCATAGCTTTCGGATTAGGCAAGGAAAAGGGAGAGCATGTCTTCCACATTCGTTCTCTGCGAACCTCTTTTCAACTTCCAAAAATAATAGCTGTGGAAGACTCATGGGAAATTTTCCACTTAAGGTGGCACACGCATGAGCGGAGAAGGCAATGATTTTGCTAGGTATTACCATTGGATTTAGATGGTAAGATACTACGTTTTAATAGACTCTCTCCACCATGGTCAAGGAGCCGAAATCCTTGTGCTCTACTCCATATCACTGTTGGATCCATTGCACCTTTACCCCTGGATCGGCTTGCTTAGGAATTTCCACCACATTTTCCCCAGTTTTGGGCAACCACAGAGCTTGTGCTATTACTTCTGAAGAGTAAGAGATATATATCCTTGATTTTTACTCTTGACCCTGGATTCTAATTTGTCCAGAAGAGATATGTTTCTCCTAAGTACCATTCATCACAAGTTATGATGATTGGCCACATCGAGGAGCTCTACAATTGAAGTCTCACATCTTCTGGAGCATTCTCGAGGAATGGCCCAAAATTTAACTCTTGGAGGATCATCCGTTGCACCTCACATGGCATAATAGCATTAAGGTAGGCTTGGGTCAGTGTGACCTCAAGCCGTGGTGCTATCCTAGGCATCTCATCGCTTAGTAATTGCACGTCGAGAATCTCCTCTTTGGGAATCTAGTGGATAGATTCCACGTCACGTCATTCCCAGAAGGGTCCAATTGCATGAGAACCCTCCGCATACTCTGGCAGTTGCACTCCTCATCCCCTTCCCATACGTGGGTGCTTGTCCCTTAGTTGTGATGGTCCTTTGTCCCTTGGATGCCTCGGTTTGGGTGCCATCTGAAAACAAACATAATTATCCATTAGACCGTTCAAAAGTAGCCTAAAATGGTCTGTATATACCTTTTTCAGCTTGACCAAGTTATGTTAATGGCACAAGCACACTGTTAAGTCTCTTGGAGTGTTAAGTTAGGGGTTAGGGCCAAAGGTTTTGTAAGTAACAACTAATTAATTAATTAATTAATTACACAAGGGCACAATCCCCCCATGACTAAGTGCATACCTCCAGGTTGCATAAATGGGAAAGGATAGGTTGATGCGAACATGCACTGGAATGTAGGTGCATTGGGAAGGGTTAGGTCAAAAAAATGGAAAAAATTTCCCTCAATTTGGATGCCAAATGATGAAAAATACAAAGTGCGATAGGGTATTTATAAGGGTTGGGCACTGCGTCGATGGGGCCGCATATAGGCGGCCGCATATACGCACTGGCTGCATATACGGGGCCCCATCTACATAGCACTGTTCACCCGTGGACCAGTGTTGACCAACCCAAAAAAAACCCAAAATGAAAAATTCAAAAATCCAAATTGAGGTGATTAAAGCACAGAAAAGGCCAAATCATGGCTAAAGACAAGAGGAAGGAAATTAAGTGTGAAAACAAAACAAAATTGGAGAACGTGGGTCAGAAAGAACTCAAGCAAGGATGAAATCGAACGATGGGACACTGAAACAATGAACCAAGAAATCCAAAGGACTGGAGACTTAATAGGAAAAACCAAGAATATGCAGGTGGGTCCTCCCCATAGCAAGAAATAGCTATAAAGCCCCTGCATACCCTCGACACTAGGGTCCATGGGGCCGGGAGCCGATGAATGGTGTTACGAGTGAAGACACCAAACCAAGAGAAACCCGCCAAGGCATGAGAGACCAATAGGAAACATGATGAACACACAACATAAAAAGGGCAGTGAGGTGAGTACGAATAGAAGAGAGAATGGAAGGAGAGGAGAAAATGGAAAGTCCAAGTGGCAGCCACATGAAACCCCACGTGTAAGAGTGGTTAAGTGACCCGGTAGAACCTTCCTGAAATCAAACCCAAAACCATCCGTGACCAGTGACCTCGTAGCTACAAATGAAGTTCAGACCATCCCCCAAGAAAATAGGAATCACCACATAGAAAACCACCACTCCAAGAAACATGAAAAGAGGGAAGTGAAATGGGACAAAGTTAGAGGGGACCAAGGAAGTCCCATAACAAATGTGGGTGGCCTGTGAGAGGTGATCTAAGGGGTGTGCTTTGAATTCCCACCACGATATGTTCTTTTTATCTTTCTGTGTGGGGGAACCACACCATGAGAAGACCCATGCGTGTGTGCATGCATCTGATCAAGGGGTGTACTTTGAATCCTCAATTTATTTTATTTTGTTTTGTTTGTTTTGTGCTTTTTCTCTTTTCTTTTCTTTTTCTTTTTAATTTTATTTTTTTGAATGAGGACCACACCATGCAAGTTTGAACTAGCCAAAAAATTCCGTGGAGAGAGACATGGAGTGGTAGGAAATCCGTAAGGACACACCAACAACCTAGGGAACAGAACAGAACAACGAATAAAGCATTCCCCTTGAAGTCTCACCCGATTCAAACCAGTGAGTCATCCTACAATCAGGGAACTACACATTCATTAAAACATTTTTAATTGAAGGGGTTGCATGTGCACGACACAAGGAAAACCATGAGATGGTGAATGGGTGGATGACATGGACTCACTACCGAGTGTATGAAGTGGAACGATGTAAAACCAAGGACAACCATGCAAAGGCAGGAACCAGAAAACTAGGAAGACTATTAGAGTACCCATCGTAACGAAAATCGACTGCGCCAAACAATAGGATGATGACAAACAGTAAACAAAAAGAACACAAAAATGGAAAACAAAAAATTGTAAAACAAACAAAAAAAAGTATAAAATGGTGAGGGATGTATGGAAGTGGATCAGCAGGGATGAGGGTCTCCCCCACGACTGAGTGGAAAGGAGAAGACACGAAAGATGGAGCATGGATGATCGGTTGATGATTAGTTACTCATTTATTATTTATGTTTTCATTATTATAATTTCAATCGTTAGTGTTTATTTGTAGTTGTAAAAGACATAAGTACGACCATCTCGAACATAATCCAAAGACTTGGTAAACCCAGCGATGTTTAACGTCTGGTAACCTAGCAGTGTTAGAAAATGCTCTGAACATGCTCGGAGGATGGGACTGGATGCTTATGCTAGGAGTAGTTAGAATATACACTAGGATAATTAGAGATTATATAATAGTTATTCATTACTTTCATACCTCACTTAGTCGTCGAAAAAGATAATTAAAAAGATATAAAAATCATTAGCCTTAGTCTCACTTAACCATCACAATAGAACTTTAAAAGTGAGATTAGGATGACAACAACCGTTCTAACCCAAGGTTTCACTGGTTAGAAGTCTAGTGCATGTTAAGTGCTTACAGTCTGTGGAGTCTGTGGAGCTGGACTGAATCACGTGTGAACGCTCGTATTCGTATGGTTGGGCATAATGGTACCTAGCCGCTCATCAACTATGTTATTAAAACTCATAGCCTATACTTTTCTATAGTTTTAGTTTTAGTTTCAAAATATACAAAATCAATTACAAAAAAATAATAAATTATTAATACCTAAAATTTTGCATGCTTCCATTTAAAATCTATTTTAAACAAGTAAAACTAAGAA
>MNCI01029617.1:122404-143088 GCA_015680685.1 Gnetum montanum
TCTTGATGATTTAGACTTTGACCCACAACCTAGGGCTCCTATGAGCTTGAGTCATATAGGTGAAGTAAGTGTTATTAATTTGTTGTTGTTATGCTAATATGTTTCTATTTATATGGCTATTAGGCTATTTTGGTTTTTGTCATTCATGTAATTTGTTACACCTATGCAAAGGCTAACAAGTATCTTTTACTATTTTGTAGCAGTCGCTCCATATACTGAAGTTATAGTTATCACTTCAAGACATACAAAAGAGAACTTGCTCCTTATGTTTGATGAGATGAATCCTCACAGGAGTGGTTATCAAATCAAATGCCTGATGCTATACTTGCAAGGGTCATCCATGTGGGCATTTTTGGCCTCTTCATGGCCCTAAGCTCGATTGTTTCTACTATAGAAACATTAAACATTTTAAAATCCTTTAATCAAGGAATTTAGAGGTTCATCCCCTGTGTTCATGATGTGATTGCTGTTCTAGACATTAACCCATCCACATTCAATGACCTCTTTGGTGTCCTAAATGATGACATGTCAGTTATTGTTAAAGAAGGGAAGGAGGTGGATCAATGGAAAGAAGTGGAAGAGTGGTTATACACTTGTCATGGTAGTGAGGGGTACCCTCTAAGAGACACCAAATCATCATTGATTAGAGAGATGTATCCCTTGTTCCAATCTCAGGCATTTCCTAAGTTATTATCCTAGGGGAAGATCTTGGATGTGGAACAGGCTTGGGACATGAAGTAGGTACTTATTAAGGGAACTTGATTCAATTGAGATGTATGCTTGACTTTTGGGCTTCGGTTGAAAGTCAAAAAATTCCATGAGAACATGACCATGAAGTGCCATGTGCATTTGCTCTCTTTGCAACTTACATGTGGAGGTTCATAGAATTTTTGGTAGTTAGAAAGGATGGATGATGGGTTGCCCAAGATCCATTCCAATTTAACAAGCCCAGGTGAAGCTTATTGCTTCAACCAACAAGGCCCAAGATCCATAGGAAGGCATAGACGAATGATTATTTGTCACTAGTAAGGACCTTGATGGAAAATGTTGTAGATCTCTTGATAACATGAAGGTTGAGCCTCTCACCATTTGAACCAATGTTAAGAAGGGTTAGAGATTATGTGCAGAGGCTGAGGGTATAGCCAAGTAGAGACTTAAGAGGCCTTTAGTAGCACAACTAGTGCCAGTGGTTGGAGAACCTTCTAAGAAAAAGATGATCATCAAGATTAGAGGGATGTAGAATTAAAATCATATGTATGTATTTTGGCCATTCAATTCTTTATTGTTACTTTGTTCATGTATTATGATTGATTTGTGGCTTCTCATGATGTGCTAAGCTATCCTATGTTTCATGGTTGATGCCTCTTATAGATAAGTAACAAGAGTAGGAGGCTATAGCAGTAGGAACCATTGCTAAAGAGGAGTTGAGGTGTCAAGAAGAGGAGGAGCTACAATGTCAAGAAGAGGAGATATTAAGGCATTATAATGATGATGAGGTGCAGAATGATGACTTACCCTCTATTCCTCCTATGGAACACTTTGATGCTATGCTAGAGGATCCACAAATTAGGGAACCTCCTATCACCATATTAGATGACTTTTTAGGTACTTTTGATTTTTACTTCTAACCATTGTACTTGTTATGCTTCATTGACTCATGTTTAATAATGGTCATGATCTTTTGGTTATTCATTGTGCTTGTTGTAGCTCAAGAGCCATAGGAAGAAGCACCCACTTCTACCTTCTATATGCAACCATGGGAAGAAACCCTTGATAAACTAGAGTTTATGTGGGGTGTAGCTAAAGATATGATCAACCAGTTACAACATATAGCTCCTAAGATCAGTAAAATTTTTAACTCATTTTGCCTCTTATGTTTTTAATTTGTTACTTGGTTTTCTTGGTGATGTATTTTTCATTATTAATTGATTTTGTTTTGTTAGTTATAGTGCCTAATCTAAGATGGGATCCTAACAAGCTAGTAAAGGTCAATGTGTTGCCTTCCTTACCTTTTGATATGGAGAATGTCCCACATAAATTGTATGAGGGTGCCACTTGATATGCACTCTCATGTGCTAAGTCTTTGTGGGAATGTTGAAGTTCTAATAAGTTCCTATGGGAATAAGTCATAGCTACAATGCAAGTTTCTTTTTTAAACTAGTGGGCATAGTGTAGCACAGCATAGCAAGCAGCTACGCCATGCCAACATGCTACACTACATAGCATAGCACAGTGTAGCAAGCAGCTATGCTACTTCAATGTGCTTCATTTCTTGCTTGCATTGTTGGCACACTTGATTCCAGCATTTCCAGTTTCAACAACGCAGTTGTAGCATAGTAGGTTCATGACCAGCTTTGCACATCTTTGCAGTACAAGCACGTAAACATCTCATGGGGTCTAGGACATGTGGCATCCAAGCCTCATTTCTCACTTGGTCCTGGCCCTATAAATACCCCTACAAACAATGGTCAAAGGATTGGCTACCTTGCCTTATGTCCACACCGTACCTACATCATAGTTGCATATAGTTTTTGCATCCATTCTGGCATCTACACCTATTCCAACTTCAATGGCGAGCCTAGTCCCACCCACATGATGGACCCCATTCACTTCCCCCATACTTTGCAACCTTCACAAATGTCTCACTACGCTCACCACAAAACATACCAAGTCTCGCAAGCAGTACAACCAAGCGCGGGACTCTAGTGTGCCCCACCAACCACAAAAATGGCCTATCCCGCTGCACCATCAACGGCTGCTACTCCAACAGCACCACCCACTAGGTGGTGGACAACACTAGTAGCATCCTTTGTAGGGACCACCTATGGGCCAGGTCACTACCCCTGCCATGCCACCAATGGTGGCTACCCCTGCAACTCCACAACCATCCACATCGTCCTTGGATCTGGATCAAGCATTCTAGCTTATCCAAACCCTTACAGAAGAAATTATGCATCTCAAGACTACCAATTCTGACATGGTACAAGTCATGGATTTCTACCATGATGATCGCATCAGCCCGATAGTCCCCATGCTAACATTACCCCCTCGGATTCCACTCCTCGAATTTACAAAATACAACAAGGAGGGTGATCACAAAGCACATTTTGTTACATTTAGATCTGAATCCCTTCTTTTGCAATAATGGCTACACACAATTATCCACATCTTTGCTATGTCTTTGACTGGCAAGGCTTTGGACTAGTACCACGTGCTCCCATGCTCCTCTATCTCAACCGTAGAGGAGCTACTAACTTAATTCATAACTCCTTTCAAGTATAACTTCAGACCAAAAGTTACGTTGGATCAGTTAATGAGCATGAAGCAAGATCCACTGTAATCACTCCAGAAATTCATACAATGGTGGAGTGCTACCCTTAATGAGATCCACGAGCCCATCGCAGAGGCCCATCTACTAGCCATCTTTAAGGGTGCAGTGAACGACTTCATTAAGTCCAAACTGTACTACCTCGCTCCATGAACTCTTAGTTAGACTTTTGCCTAGACAAAGAGCATACAAGACATGGCCGAGGCAAGCAAAGATCTAGCCTATGTTGCATACAAGAACACGTTTACAAAGAAGGACAAAGATAAGGGCAAGGCTGCAATAGCCATAGTGGCCACTATGGCAAATGAAGCTAAGCCCAACAAAAAAATAATAAGAAGGTGGCGATTGTGCTAACTAACCCTACACCTGCACCAAATAATGCCACTCAACCCTCCACATTGGCACCTGAAGCATCCACCCTGCCTAAGCCTAACTTCGAGCATAAAGATTGCTCTAAGTTGCCCGTCAAGCCTTCAAAACTTCTGAAGCAATTATTGGGGGCAGGGTACATTCAACACAAGTGGATGTCAAAGGAGGTAGCCAAAAGGCATCAATGGTACTATGAAATCCTTACGAATCCCTCCTTGGCTTTGCCAAATGAACCCCTAGTTCCTAAGAATTTCAGGTTGGAATGGTTCTATGACTATCACCAACTGTGTGGTCATGACACAAATTACTATTTGGCATTAAAGGATGACATCCAAAGAATGATTGATCAAAGGAGGTTGGTTCTAGACGAAAGCAACCCAATCCATCTTGAAAATCAATCTATGCATGTCTACATGGACCCACTTAACACCAACAACGCTAGTTACATTATCAACACTATCGATATGGACAGTAATCCCAAACCGCCCTACCAGCCGTTTGTGGTTCATATGCCTTAGCATAGCACACCAACACCACTAGTGGCTAGAAAAAAACCCACAACAATCATTTGTCCTGAGAGTCCCTCCTCAAACATCTACACCCACATCTCTTGTAAATAAGATTGCACCAGCACCCGCATTGACATCACAAACACCATTCATCATCAGGGGGCCAAGCCACTCAACCGCCCCTATCCCGCATAAGATGGCACCATAGCCTTCTCATCCAAGGAAACAAGAAGAGCGTTCAACAAGTGAGGTAGCAATGAAACATACTGCCCTAGGTACTTCCAAGTCTATTCCCTTGCCCTTTGCATCTATACCCTCCTCACCAAAAGATAACACTGCTACGCGTGCATGGTCATTGCCACCTCATCCGAAAGGGTCCAACCCTAGACCTGAAATTGTCCCTCGAGAAATTTGCCTCCTGGGACGAATGGAAGAGGAGAAAGGCAGTAAACAACAGGAAGGTAGCCTAGACCTCTTAAGCACTCTTACTTAGGTCAAGCAAGCTCTAAAATAAAAGAACACAACATTCAGCTTGTATGACCTAATAATAACTTCCATTGCACACTGTGAGGCTCTAGTTCGCATGTTAACAATAATACCAGTTGACGAGAACATGCCAGCAGAAGAGAAAGAAATTCACTCAATTATGGTTTCTTCTACACCTGGAGAATCGAAGTCATCCCAACTAACATTCTATGATGAATCCATTAGGGAAGACCCTGAAAAGGGTCAGGTGACTACAACACCTCTATTCATCATAATTTGGGTTAGCCAACATAAGATCCGAATGATACACATTGATGATGTGGCTGCTACAAACGTCATCCAATTCCCCATTGTGGATAAGCTGGGTTTGGTAGACCAAATCAGACCCACGAAAACATCATACTTGAAGTCATTCAAAAAGGCATGAGTCATGGTGGAAGGCACTGTCCACATCAACTTTGTGGTAGGGGACCAATTCCTGACAAATGAAATGTTTATCATGGTGGAAGAGATGCATGGTTTTAACCTGATCTTGGGGAGGTCATGGTTAGCCTAACTTAGGGTTGTCTCTTCACCCATACATTAGGAAATCCATCTACCATATGCAGGCAGGGAGGTGGTGATCCATGGTGACGAGGTGGCAACGTAAGTAATAAACAACATAGATATGGAGCAGGGTTCGAAGGTCATAACCCCTGAGAATGAGGCACCTGTCTCTCTCAACACTAACTGTTTAACGAAAGAGCCAGCTCGACACACCGACATAGAAAATGACAATGCATGGGCTGAGTTGCCTTTCCAAGTAGAAGACGATGATGCAGAAGAATGTCGCAGTGAAGCTTTTCGACCTTACATCTCACCAAATCCACAATGGGTTAGAAAGAAGTTATGTATAGCGTAGCAACTCCATTACTTCCTACTTGGTTAACATTCATTGTATATTTATTTCTTGTTTTCTTTACATATATTCATCTATGCTAGGTGCCTAAATTATTCTTTTAAACCATTCACATAATCTCTGTTTACATCGTCACATGGCTCGAAATGTCCTAAAACTACCTGTGGCCTGAAATGGCCAAAAACTACCTATGGCCTGAAATGGCCTAAAACTAACCATGGCTTGAAATGGCCTAAAACTACCCATGGCCCGAAATGGCATAAAACTACTCATGGCCTGAAATGGCATAAAACTACCCATGTCCTGAAATGGCCTAAAACTACCCATGGCCCGAAATGGCCTAAAACTAAGTACAGCTGGAAATGGCCTAAAACTACATACGGCCCGCTAAGGCCTAAAACTGGTAAAATTTTCCCATTACATTATGTCACAGCCCACTAAGGCCTAAAATTGAAAAAATTATTTACCCTGTGTTTACGTGATGGCTTGAAATGGCCTAAAAGTAGCAATGGCCCGGAATGGCATTAAACTACCACTATGGCTTGTCTAGGCCTAAAACTGGCTATTCAAAAATAAATAATAATAAAAAATTTTATTTTCTTATTGCTTGATGATGGCCTAAAATGGCCTAAAACTAAGACACAAAAAAACATAAATATGAATAGCATAGATGATACACAAACCAAAATAAAATGAATCTAGTCATGATTCATTTTCCATTCAAAGTTTCAATTAAATAATTTTTGTAATAGTTTTCCAAAAATACAAATAAGAGCCCTTGCTATTATACATCATCTTCCCCTACATTACTATTCCCTCCCTCAGAGGGCCTTGCTTCTTCATCCAAAATCTACATCATAGAAAATGTAGTCAGCTAGAATCACCATAAAAACTAGAGTAAAACAAATTGTTGCATCGCAGAGAGTAACTAACCTGAGATAGCCCCACATCTGTCTTAGGCGGTATGCAATCCAAAAAAATCCCAAGGAGTTGTCAAACCTCCTCGTCAGTAATGTTGGCCTAGTGCCTATCTTCCAAGATAGCGTTTGCTGCAACTTTCTTCTTTTTAATAGTTGTCCATATTGGTGGTCCTAGAGAAAAGGAGGCAGTGGTAGTGTCACCTGTGGGAAGACTCACTTCCCACTTAGGTGATTCACTGACCGTCACTTGTTGCATGAACTTATTGTAAGCCTGAAAAGCACCAATGAAATCCAAGAATGCTTCATGAGTATACAACATCACTGAAGCATCCCGGTATTATTTATGATAGGCAGTACATTCCAGTTTATACATATGCTTGTGGTTTTTTGGGGACTACCCCCACTCATAAACTCTTGGACTATAATCCTTCCAATCCTAGTTCTTTTGGGCCAACAAGTCCATTTGCATTTGCTACTCAATTATCTCACGTGTGGCCTCATTGTTGCACCACACGACCCTCCAATATTTTGCATAATCTATGATGGTCATATGCCAACTACCATCATTGGTATCCTAGGCCAATAGGAACTCATTCCTGGAGCAGAGGTCTCCCACCTCGGTGGTCAGATTGGCCTTCTCTTTCTCGAGCCTCTAGATGCATTTCCATAGGTCTTTGTTTATATGCCTACACTCCCACAAGGAGTGTGCTGAGTACAACATCCATTCGCTAGCCTCGTCGTATATGCGACGAGGCACCTTGGTCACTTCATGTGGGAATTTAGGCATAGTGTCGATCTTGACTACTTGTTTTGGGTCCCACTTGAGGCGAGAGGCTGTCAACCGCACACAAAAAATGCATTAGTCACAGTAGAATAGAAAAGTTTAGCAACCCAAGAGGTCTAGCATAGCAATTTAAAAGCCTAGCATAGCTACTTCACTTACCCACTTCCAAATTGATTCACTTTAGATGATCGATCATGTCGTCAACCACCTCTTGCATCAATGCAAACTTGTCAAGGGTCTCGACCCATGGTTGCAAGCAAATCAAGGAAGGTCTTATAGTGTCAATAGTAGTGTCTGCCATATAACCAAACATATCAATCATAACCGAGATGGACTACAATAAAGCTTATGAGTAACACGAATGACAGTGTAAGGGCTCCTACCTAGCAAACCCTCATGAGTGATAGCAGGGCGGTCGCCCATCGACATACTGTCGAATATGTGGTCAAACTCACTAGCATCTAATTATAGCTCCCCTCCTTCTTGCTACCTTAACACCATGGTAGTGCCCTCCACATCCATCTGCTCCTTCGGTGTTGAATTGCATTCAGCAAAGGGATCATTGATAGAGGTCCCTTCTTGGTTGACATGGGTCTCTTCTTTATTCATTGGGGCCCTTCTTTCCCTTGCATTAGCATTTTCCTCATCCACAGGAGCATCCTCCTCATTAGTATGGGAGTCCTCGTCATTGGCAGAAATGTCCTCCTCATCAATAGGAGTGTTTTCCTCATCAATGAGAACCCCTTCCTTTGTGGCAGGAGCACCTTCTCTCTTGACCAGGGCCCTTTACTTTGCAGCTGGGGCCCCTGCATCTTTATTAGTTTCCCCTATTTTAGAGGCCATCACCTCTTCTCTGCCTTCTTCTTCTTCTTCTTCCTCTGGTAGCAAATCTTGTTTACATTAGGCAAAAGAAGATTAACTTTAAAAAAAATGCTACATTGTGCTATGCTACCTAGCATAGCACAGCGTAGCGAGCATTAACCAAACAAGTGAAGAAACAAATAAAAATTAAAGGCATTTACCAATGGGAGGATGTATTCTATGTAACTTAAACCACAGTTTTTGCCCCCCTTCTTCGTCCATATGGGGAGGCTCCTCAACCGAATGAGATCTTTTTTGCTGCAACTTGGTGGCCACCGTCTCTGCAATGAGACGTTTTCCTTGTGATACGCTACCTGTACTAGCAGGGGCACCTCTCGTACGCTATCCTAGCTGTGGATGTTGTAGGTCACCTGATCCCTAGTCGTCATTAAAAATGAATCCCCAATAGCTTCTAGGGGATCCTAGGCTCAGGTGGTGTAGAAGACTTGGAATATCTATGATTTGAAAATCTGGTTATAATTTTGCATCACCCAGACTCCATTCTCACAGAATACCAAGATTTCCACAAAGCGCTACAAGTAGGCTAGAAAGAAGACATGATGCACATTGAAATGGGATTTAGGCTTCTTATGAAGCTTGACCATTTCATCTTGTAGACCTTTGCAGAGATGTTTGTCCCAATTGTAACAGGCCCCCTCTTCCATGACCTCTCTCATTACCCAAGCTTGCTCAATCCCAATGATCTTTCCTTGGGAGAGTAACTTGGGGAAAGCATAGGCACAGAAGATGGGGTAAACCGTTTTGGCCACTTTCAACATAGCCACTTTAATAGGGATACCCTTTCACCCTTTCACTACGCCTAGCCACTCCTCAATGTTCGCTTGATGGTTCGCCTCCTTTTTGGTCTTTGCCCTCACAAGGAGACCATTAGAGGGGACACTAAAAAGATCTATGAATAGCTAGTTGTTAATCTCAAGGACCACTAGCACACTATGCACATGTGTGAGGAAGCGGTACGCTCTTTGAAAAAAGGAGTCATCTAAGGCAAGCATCTTAGTAATAGGGATGCTTGGGTTCATGTCCAAGAACAATTCCATGAGCCCAGCATCCCAAAGGTTGTTGGTGAGCGATTCCGGGGCCTCGTTGTACAGCTAGTATTGGGTCTCATCTACCTCCCTCTACTTGAAATAAATGTTAGCCCCATTATGCCTAGAGGTGATCACCATTACCTCCTGGGATTTCTTTGTCACTGTAGTAGTTCACAAAAAAAAAAAGCTAAGCAAAGGAACAAAGAGAAAAAAATAAAAGAAAACTTGATGCAACACTCGAGCATGCAAACATAAAGTCATGGTCTAGCGTATCAAGTTTAAATGGTGATGGGAATAGTGGGAGATCCACCAACACATCTTCAATGGTGATCATCCTAAGGGATGCCCAATCCCCATCCAACCAACCAAACTCCTTACACCTATTGTAAAATAGAGAGTACCAGGTTGGATAGGTTTTGTATTCACTCCCACATTGGCCTATCATACCGATGCACATATTCTCAATGGAGGAAAACTCCCGCAGAGCCATTTTTGCCAAGGCCAAGGCATCAATATCACCATGAAGCCCACCCTTGCCAACATAAAACCTGGTAACACATAAAAAGAAAAGTTCACACACTATTAACATGTTTGTTCTTTTCACCTAGGGTAGCATGCATTGCATAACGTAGCAGAATATGTTTATAGAACTCACCTGTCAGCATAATAAACAGTTCCTAGTGGGTCCTAAAAATAGGTTCCCATGTGGTGTGTAATGAACAACATGTTGTATAGGTGGTAGCAATTATATTCAGGCATTTCCCAGATCCATCTCAAATGCCTCAAGCTTTTCAGGTGCTAACTCGATCCCTCTGCCTACTCGCTCCTGATTGCTCCATTGGTTAGAAATTTCAAAATACCCCAATTTTCCCTAGGCAACAAGGTTTTTGTAATTACGATTGCCACCTCCTCTGATAAGTGTGACCAAATGATCACACTAAAGTGCTAGAGGAGGAATTGTAGGAAGTCCCATGCGCCTTCCCAAAACCAAATCACCTCTCATCCCACATGTGCATGGGGTAGAGGAACATTGGCCAATAGTTCTCTTAGGTAGCATAGAACCCCTACAATTTTTAGGACAATCAAAATGGACCTTAGCATCACCCTGCATAGCACAATGGAAAATGTTAACATCATGTTCGAGTGAAGTTAGCTTATAGTGTAGCAAGACTAGTCGTTTACAAATAGTGTATCATAACTCTCTCCTTGCATGAAGCATAGTAGAACCACAAAGGTAATACCGTAGCAGAGCAACAAAAAATTAAATACAAATTTTGAACAAGAAATAATTTAATATGCTACAACCGTTTCAGCAAATCTTATGCTTGAAAAAATGATTTGCACTACACCATGATAAACACATGTTACATTGTCAAATCATGCACATGGTCAAACCCTCCTAAGGGTTGTATGCTATGCTATTCACATGTTAGGTTTCCAAAATCACCTAAACCTCTACAACAAGGCAGCCACAACAATGGTGGTCTAGGAAACACTACATGCAACCTTAGCATAGCATCCGTACACTGTCGCGGTCAAATTCGTAACAATGACGGTATAACGGCCAAAATGGCAACAAAGACGATGACAGAAAATGTAGATTTCAAAATGAAAATAGAAACAAAAAAAAGGAAGTAGCGTAGCAACTTACTGGGCCGATGGAGTTTCCGCCTGCACTGCGATGCGCACTTGTGACAGACACCCCAGGGTGCCTTTCACATCATCTACCATGGCAAGCACTAAGTGTTTGCGTTCTCTCTTAGGTGCCATTGTCTCTATACTGACCTAAATCGTTAGTGTAAGGCTAGAAGGGAAAAGAAAACACCGAAAGATTGTCGGACAGGCATAGCTAACCTTGCCTTCATGTGAGGGCAAGCTAGAAAAGGAAACGAAGGCAGAGTGCCTTGGATGATCTGCATGCAAATCAACCAAGGACATCCCTGAACATAAGATATGGCCTACGCTAGGATTATCATAAACTGATGTTCAAAATGTAAATGGTAACACACAAAATGCAAATAGAGCGTGTACAGAAATGTATTATAAACAAAGCATAAATTGGATTTAAAATAGAGTAAAAAATATAATGGCTGGAAAAATGAACTATATTGTATTGCTTAGAAAAGGTGTGCACTAGTCAAATCATAGCTACATGTGTGGATGGTAGGTCAAGCATCAAGTCCTAGGATGATGTGATGTGAGGTGTTTCAGAAGTGCTTTGATGTTAGGAGTCAAGTGTGCCGAGTGCCCAACGATTGCTAGTCTAATTTTTCTAAGCCATCAACCTTCAAAATTACCAACCATCCAAATTTCCAACCTTCAAAATTGGCCCCTCATTTATGTAAATTGATATGGTATTAATAGGGATAGGCTAGACTTGGATGTGAAATTCAAGAATGGAATCAATGTTAGGAGATGAGAGGAAAGAAAATCTAGCGACACATGTTCGATGAACAACTGTATGTCAGTTGGATGTGTGTGGGCAAGCTACATTCTTGAATAAGTGCATTGTATCTTACAATGTGTGTCTATCTTACACAAGTTACTATGATGCCTCAACCCATGCAAGGAGGTAGTGTAGTTGTCTTCATTACGTTCCCCTATGGGGAAATGCAATCATTTTCTTATCGTTTCATGTTCCTTTGTACAAACAACATGGCAGAGTACAAAGGACTCCTTAGGAGCCTCTTAGTAGCCCAAGCATTAAAAATTCAACACCTGGAAATTTGAGATGATTCACAACTCATTATGAATCAAACCATTAAGGTCTATGCCTACAAAGCTACCCATCTGTAGCCCTATTGCGACCTAGCCAAAAGTTTGCTAAACATTTTACAACAATAGACGTTCAACACATGCTGCGCAATGAGAACACTGTAGCAGATACCCTAGCCACCCTAGCATTAAATGTGCCACCACACTTGTTCACAAGTTTTCCTACTTAGATAACCAAGTGTATGGAGCATATCACTCAAGAGGTACATGTAGCCTCTGTAAGCATTGTGGACACCCAAGAGTGATATGCCAACATTAAAGCCTACCTGCAACATGGTGAGCCCCCACGCAAATTGACATCTACCCAGAGGGATGTGATCTACAAGAGTGCTCAACAATATGTACTCATGGGAGAAAATGCCTTGTGCAAATGCTCCTTTGATGGGATATTGTTAGCATGTGTAAATGAGGAGCAAGTGTAGAAGGTCATTAATGAGGTACATGAGGGACTGTGTGGTGGACACATAGCACCTAAGGACATGACAGCAAAAATCAGATGCCTAGGGTACTACTAGCCTCACATGGAGCGTGATTGGCTAGCCAAAGTCAAAACTTCTGATACATGCCAACGATATGCAAATATTATACACATTTCATCTACATAGTTGCACCTAATGTAGATCACGTGGCCATTCCAATGATGGGGACTAGACATCATAGGACCTATCACACCTAAGTCTTTCATAGGGCATAGCTTCATCATCACTACCACTGAGTACTTTACAAAGTGGGTTGAGGCTATCCCCCTTAGGAAGACTACATCTCAACAGGTTTACCACTTTATATTAGATAACATCGTGACAAGGTTTGGGCTTCCCATGACTATTGTGATAGAGAACGGGCCACAATTTAGTAGTGCAGAAACCAAAACCTTTTGCAGAAACCTTGGCATTAGGCAATCCTTTTCCTCACCATACTACTCACAGGTAAATGGATAGGCAGAAGCTATGAACAAAGCCATCATCAACTTGCTCAAGAAAATTCTTAGCAATAGCAAGAGGTGATGGCATGAGTAAATCCTCTATGTTCTATGGGATTACAGAATGACATGTAGGATAGAAATAGTTAAA
Source organism: Gnetum montanum (assembly GCA_015680685.1). Classification (NCBI taxonomy): domain Eukaryota; kingdom Viridiplantae; phylum Streptophyta; class Gnetopsida; order Gnetales; family Gnetaceae; genus Gnetum; species Gnetum montanum. Next base: position 135,454 of record MNCI01029617.1, read on the forward strand.
ACTCCTTACAGTCTTGTTTACGAATCTGAAGCGATGTTACCTCTTGAGCTGTAGGTACCATCACTTCAAATGATCATGTCAAATGTCATGAGCGAAGCCCAAAATAATGAGTTGAGGATCATAGACCTTGATTCCATAGAGGAGGAGCGTGTGTAAACACTTCGCTACATAGAGCGTTATCAAGAAAGGAAATGGAAGAAGCATCATGCAAACCCACATCAATGGCTAATAAAGAAGGGAGACCTTGTTCTCAAGGCTGTCCGTGAACATGTGAAGAAATTCTTAGAAAACTGGGAAGGTCCATTCATGGTCACAAAAGCCTATTGGAATGGAGCCTTCAAGTTGGCAGACATGGATGGCAATGAGTTTGTAAATCCTATGAATCATTTGTATCTCAAGTCGTACTACATTTGATGCATGATCAAGGTAAGCAAACATCTACTATAATGTAAAAATGGCAAAGCTCATCTACTACAATGTAAAATTGGCAAAGGTAGTCTTCTATGACTATAAATTGGCACAGATAGTCCGCCATAACTATAAACTGGCACAGACCATCCACCATGATGAAAACATGGCAAAGAACGTCTGCTATGACATTAAACTAGCACAGACAGTCTGCTATGACTTTGAACTAGCCCATCCACCATCCGCTACAATGATAAACTTGCACAATAATATGCTAAGACCTTAAACTAGAGCAAAAATCATCCACTACGACGATAAACTGGCACAGCTGTCTGCTAGAACCTTAAACTAGCACATCAGTCTACTAGGACCTTAAACTAGCACATTAGTCTATTAGGACCTTTAACTAGCACCCCGCAGTCAACTAGGACCTTAAACCAGCACATCATATGGTCTAGCAGAACCTTAAACTGGGTTTGTGGCACATCCTCAACCCACAATCCATGACCCTACAAGCAAGCAAGCATGCACAGTGCGAACATGGGGTGGGATGTTGTAGTTCTAGAATGCAATTCATGATGCCAAGGAAAACACCCTTTAGAATATATGCAATGCCACTACCCCTAACATCTTGCTGACCTTCTGGAGCTACCACCATAATAGCCTATCACCTTGGTAGTAGCTTCCATGGTCAGCATCCACTGCTGGTGTCCTAGCACTATTATGGCCTAACCACAAAAGTGCTATCCTCCATCCCTCACTAGCACTCAAGCTCAAAAGACATTTAGTTGCTAGGCATCTCACCTTATAGCTAAACTACATGATGTTATCCTTGGGTGGGGACTCCTAAGCACTTACATCATAGTAACTCCTAGCCTCCTCAGTGCCTACCTCTCCACGCTGATGCTGCCAGAGCCATTGCTAGCCTTTCTGGTTTGGGAATCATATGCCACAACAATAATGTCCATTGTTCCAGTAGTGTCCAAACCAAGGAAGACCTTTTCCTTCATTTTTCATCATGGTTGTTTCTTTTGGTTTGCTCTTTTGTTGTGTTTGCAGGGTACATGTCAGAGGGGCGTCGGTTAGAGGTGCATTTTGCCAAGATGGCAAGACACTACATCATTACAAAGTGGTTGTCCTAACTAGCTTGGCTACTTGGGAGTGCACATCCTATCCTCCCCCTTAAATACCTTTACCTCCTTCCTTATATCCACAATTCTCTTCCTTACACTTTTTCTATGAATTTTTCCTGATGCCTATAAAGCCCTTCCATATGCTCAACCGTAAAGTCCATGATGCACGTAATGCAACTCGCTGCATGGGAAGCATTTGTAGGGAGGTTAAAGCCACACGTGGATGTAATGCAACTCATCCTATGAAAAAAAAAACCTATCCTACAACAACAAGGTTTTTTGCAAATGAAAATGGGAAAACAGCAAAAGAAAAGCGTAAAAGAGCAAAAGCTCACGCAAAAAAAAATGTGTGTCAAAAACAAATGGTACATCAGCTATTTCGCAATGATCATCTCTACGAATTCTGATGAGAGGTCAGAAACCTATAAAAGAAAGATTCCTATGCATATCAATTCCCTCACAAGCACTTCGATGAGGGATCACACTGTGTTACATGTTTCCCTTCTTGAAACTGTCCTCACAAATCCACCTTTTCCCCTTTCCCTACATGACTATCCTAGCACTCTCAAGCATAGCTAAGCAACATCTTAGCATTTACTGAGGAGTGATGTTAGCATCTTGTCTATCATGGTTTTTTGTATTCTTTGTTGGTGTCTCTTAGGTCTGTCCTCTAGACATCGACAAAGAGGGGCCAATGAAACACCATAAAATTTCGAGGAACTCTTGCTTCACTAGGGTCTTGGAACTAAGGCAAGGATTTCCACAAATGTAGCCTCACGATCATTTGGCAGGAAATGAATGCACTGAAATTAGACTGTCTAGATTAGAAATTTTTCTACCTCCAAAGCTAATAGGCTAGATGGACTCTCTGGCCTACCCACCTGGACAATTCACCTGGCTGACAATTTACTTAAAAACCATGCTAAGAGTTGTCGATGGTGCTCAGGATGGACAAAATAGTTTGGCAAGTTTTCTAGTGGAGAACTTTGCCATGCCATGCTATGCTGCATAGTGTAGCAGGCCTTCAAAAAATTAATCAAGCATTTCAATGCAAGGTTTAGCAAGATTTTTGCGTGAGTGAAAGTTAGAAATCAGCCAACACAGGGTGCTACACTATGCTATGCTATATAGTGTAGCATAGCATAGCAAGGGTAAAATAAGCAAAGTTCTCATCACAGTTTTGACAGAAGTGCAAACTACATTGGCTGCTATGCTATGCTATGCTATGTAGCATAGCATAGTGTAGCAAATATGAAAATTGATAAAATGCTCCAAAGGTTAGCCCGGCATGCACTAAGACCTTTAGCAAAAGCTAGTGACTTCAACGCAAGTTTCTTTTTTAAACTAGTGGCTACGATGTACTATGCTACATAGCGTAGCATAGTGTAGAAAGAAGATATGCTAGTTCAATGTGCTTCATTTCTCACTTGCATTATTGGAACACTTGATTCCAACATTTTTAGTTTCAACAACATGGTTGTAGCATAGTAGGTTCACAACTGGCTCTGCACATCTTTGCAGTACAGGCACGTTAGCATCTCATGGGGTCTAAAACATGTGGCATCGAGGCCTCATTTCATGCTTTCTCCTAGTCCTATAAATACTCTTACAAAAAATGCTCAAGGGGTTGGCTTTTTTGCAGAAAGAACTAGCATTTTTGCATTGAAGAGAGCATTTGGAAATTGTTGGAAATTTTGGGTTGGCACTTTGTGTTGGCATTTGGCATTGGCTCTTTGCGTTGGCATTTTGCACTGTTGGCTTTTAAGTTCTTAATCAAAAGAATAGTTGACACATTTTGAGTGTTCTGGTCATTCTCAAACTCTCTATGCACCTCTGGCATTGTATAACTTCTTATACATTTTCAAACGAGGCAAAGGATTGAACCTGTGATTTTGCAATAGTGCATTTCCTTACCCAATCTTATTCTATTATTTCTTCATTATTATCACTATTTAGCATTATTTTCTTCATTCATGTATTTATTAATCATTGATTATACCTCACGGATTTAGCATTTAAAACAAAGTTCACGTAAGGTTAAGTTACACCAATTAAGTCCTTATCTAATCAACCAAACCGTTCAAGGTGCCCCACTTTTGTTTTATCCAACATGGCCCTCGCATGGATCTAGAGTTAAACTTTTCACCCGGCAACCTCTTGGTGTTTCCAGCCACTAATTTTTTTGGTCGCTACACTTGACTATTGGGATTTCCTCACTATTAGCATTCCCAAGTGGTTGGCATTCCTTGAACAAGACCATTTTTAAGCACTTAGAATTTGGCATTTTGGCATCTTAGCACTTAGCTCCATGGGTGAACGAGACCCAGAGAATACCATATTGGTAGAGAGGTAGAGTTGCACATCATAGCCCACTATAGCTCCATTGTAGCCCTACAAAATATTGCATTGTACATTGCGGTGGCCAACCTGGCAGGCACAGTTCATCATAATGAGTGCCAGACTTCATGGCTTGACACCACTGAGACTGTGACTACACTTCCACCATGCCTATTATATACTATGTACCTTCTAAGACCCTTTTGGAGTTCACTATGCTCTGATTTGGGGTGATTTTTCATTTCTCTCTCCTATTTCTAGTTATTTCTTGCATTTTTTACATCTCTCTACACCTTTTCAAGCATCATCATGTTGTACTATGTATTGTTTGAATTTGCATTTTGGCTAACCATGCCACCCATCGATTTTACCCACTACCCTAGTTGCAATCAATAAAGTTCCTATTCAATCTACAAGACTATTTAGGATGCTCTACCTCCATTTCCAGCAAGGCCCTCATGTGGAGGTGGGGTTAAGGCTATGTGTTCGTTGACCCCTCGATGATTCCAACCATTGACATTTTCAGTCATTATAGTTTTTGGCACTAGAAGGAGGGCTTTTCCATTTCCTTCTATATTTTCTAATTTTTTCCCTATGCGCTCTCTCCACCACCGGTTGGTGTAGATTGGTCCCTCTTGTCGGTTCCCCTAGAACCCCATAGGATGAAAGCCTAAATGTATCCATTGCATTCAAAACTTTGGATGTTCTAAAGAGCATAACAATTTGTCAAAGTGTAGCAGCCTCCAACGTAGTGAGTGTAGCAACAAAGTTAGCCATTTTCAACAAATTTCATACCTAGCAATTTTTTTTCTACATTTTCATACATAGCATTTTTTCTACATTTTCATACTTAGCATTTTTTTTCATTTTCATAATTAGCCAAATTTTCTATAGTTTTACACTTAGTCAAATTTTTTTTTCCATTTTCCATACTTAGCCATTTTTATACTCAGCCATATTTCTACTATTGGTAGACTTAGTCATTTTTCTGCAATTTTTAGAGTTAGCTATTTTTTGCAAATAGCAGCTCTCACAACCCAATCTATGAACATGAATCTAGATCAACCTTCCATGTCAGTGTCTAACACATTTGAGACCATGATCCACCCAAAGCATGCTACACTAAGCTATGAATAATACAAATTTTTTTGTACTAAAATCCAAGTAGGATTACTAATGGATCACCTCAACCTAGAGGCAAAATAAGATTATGAACAAGTCCACTAGGGTGGATGAGAATACAACCCTACCTTGTTCAATATAATCCCACTCACGGAGTCCTACCATCAACTATTGTCCTATCTCATGCATGCAAACAAGAATGATGTAAAAAGAACCTATAGGGAAGCCTCATAGGAGGAAGAAGATGATTTCAAGGTCCACTCTGAACACAAGAGCCCCCTCTACACTATCTTCCAACAATTTCTCCCTAGTACAGCCTCTCCTTGGTTTGGTCCACCCATCCTCTCTAAGATGGTGATCATGCTAATTTAGCCTTCATCACAAGTAACTGCTACATTTACCCAACCCTATGATCACACAAGGGCCACATCCCAGCCCTAGACAACTCAAGCTTCCTACATCTCGCTTGTCTCATCAGTGCCCATGGCATCCATCCAACCCACTCGTGTGTGGTCCACCTTGCTCACCATGCCCATCCCTCAACCAACACATCAACTAAACTTTTCTACTATGATATTAAATTGGTAATGACCATCCACTATGACATTAAATTGACAAACTTCAAAACCAATAATTCGATCCTATGCTATGTAACCAACATAAGCCCATCCAATGTAACTGACTAGCACATCCCCAAGCTTGGATTAGGCATTCTAGCTGATCCAAAGCTTGATGGAGGAGATTAATCGAGTTAAGCCTACCTCCTTTGACATTGTCAAGGTGGTGGACTTCTACCAAGATGATCCCATAAGTCCTACAGTACCACCTCTAACTCTCCCAACTAGGGTCCAGTTGCCTCAACTCACCAAGTACAATGGTGAAGGGGACTCCAATGCATACTTGGTCACATTCTAATCTAAGTGTGTGGTCCCTCAAGCCTAGCCACATACCATCATGTGCATGTTCCGCATGTCACTCATTGGCAAGGCCTTAGATTGGGATCGCATGCTATCCAAGGCCTCAATCTCTTCTTTGGAGGATCTCATAAGCTAGTTTGTAACATACTTCAAGTACAACCTAAAGCCTAAAGCAACCCTAGACCAACTCATGTAGGTCAAGAACGTCCCCTAGATCCCATGCCAAAATTCCTCCAATGTTGGAATCCCACATTGAGTGATATGCATGAGCCCCTAATAGAAATGCACCTACTGGCCATCATCAAGGGTGTAGTGAATGACTTCATCACATCCAAACTGTATTACCTAGTCTCAAAGTCTCTAAGCCAAGCCTTTGCTCAAATGAAAGGAATAGAAGAGCTAGTGCAAGCTAGCAATGACCTGGCCTACATGGCCTATAGAAACCAACATGTGTGCAAGAAAAATGGAACAGTGGAAATAGTGGCCACAAGCACAAAAGAAACCAGTCAAGGCCTGATGGCTAAGCAACCCAAGTCCCCAACTTACAAAGTTTCCAACTCTAGTGCCAACTTGCCTACATCGATAGGGGCCACCCCAAGGCTCAACCTTGAGTGCAAGGATTGCTCAAAGGATACATTACTGTCAATGGAACCCTCTGAACTACTAGAAAAACTCCTAAAAGCTTGGAAAATTCAATACAAACATGTATCAGAGATTGCCCACCAAAAACATGATAGATACTATGAACTACTAAGGAACCCTACCTTAGTAGTATCGAACAAGCCCCTGATACCACAACATTTCAAGCTAGACCAATACTATCATTACCACCACCTATTTGATCATAGTACAAACAACTATCGTGCTTTGTAGGACAATCTGCAAAGAATGATAGAATGGGACCAACTTGTGCTTGACACAGTGAGCCAATCCAATGCAAATTACACCTCCTATTTCATAAACTCCATCAGCATAGGTGGCAAGTCAAAACTTGTGCAACAACCTTTTATGATCCATGTGCCTCCTAGTAAGGTAAGGATCCTTGCAACCTCAACAAGAAAGAGGCCATCCTTTGTTATCAAAATGCCACCTCGAATACCCACAACACCCTTTGTGATCAAGATCCCATAGCAATCATCCATTAAGAAATTAAACTAACAACCAAACCAGTCATCCACTAAGATATTGATCTAGCATGATGCAGCAACAACAACTGCTAAGTAACCTTTTGTCATCAAGGTGCCATGACAAGTTGGCCCTGCAACAACTCCTAAATCACCATTTGTCATAAGAATTCCACAACATGATAGCCCCTCACCTACCCAAATCCCAACAATGGGTAATGTCTCAGTCTCTCCTCCTTCAAGGGCCAACCCCACTAGCAACTTGGGTAGGCTAGAAAAATGGCAATGCAAGAGGAAAAATGAGTACCTTGTGATCCCCCATGGCCAAAGAAAAGTCCATAACCAAGAAGCAAAAACCAAACACTAGGGGTCCTTGCCCCCAAGTCAGCCAAGAAACCTAAGCACATGTCCCCTCCATGAGAGATCTATCTCTCAATCCACATGGAAGAAGGCAAGGCCAACACAACGACCAATAACAAGGACTTCATAGCTACACTAACCCAAGTGATATAAATGTTGAAGCAAAAGAACACAATGTTGAGCTTGTACGACCTAGTCATGAGCTCATATGCTCATAACCAAGCATTTTCCCAG
>MNCI01029622.1:2626-89858 GCA_015680685.1 Gnetum montanum
ACTAGGCAGTTGAACAAAATAGGAAATTTTCAAGAACTCATAGTACTTGGCAAAGTTGGCTAAATCTCTTTAAAGTAAGTCATTTGTAGTTTACACACAACGCAATTGTTACATTTCACACAACCACATGCCGCAACAGCACACACACATACTCACATTAACTACTGAGTTTATTTGGAGGTATCAGGGCCTTGGTGTTGCCAGAGACCAGCAGGCACCTAAATCCTATTCGAGGACACTCGTTGGCGGTCGCGTCCCAAACGGTCGCCAACAGTACCGTGTGTTGCCACACTCATCCATTTCAACTTTGGAAGAGCTGCTGACCCAGTTTGTGAAGCATTTCAAGTACAACTTGAAGCCAGAAACCATGCTGGATCAATTGATGAGTGTGAAGCAAGACCCCCTAGAGCTAGTCCAAAAGTTCATTCAGCATTGGATCGCAACCCTTAACGAGATTCGTGAGTCCATCGCAGAGGCCCACCTATTGGCCATCTTTAAGGATGCAGTGAATGACTTCTTTAAGTCCAAACTGTAGTACCTTGCTCCTTGCTCTCTTAGTCAGGCTTTCACTCAGACTAAAAGCATATAAGACATGGCCAAGGCAAGCAAAGACCCAGCTTACATCGCTTACAAGAACACCTTTGTAAAGAAGGAAAATGGTAACGCCCCAACAACCACAGTGGCTGCTGTGGCAGCCGAGGCCAAACCCAAACCTAGCAATAATGGTTGCAAGAACAGCAAGAAATTAGCCACACCCACGGCTAACCTTGTGCCCAAATTGGTCCATGTGCCACAACCTGATGTACCCATGCCTAAGACATCTGTACAACCCAAGCCCAACTTTGAGTACAAAGATCGCTCAAAGTACACCCCACTACCACTTAAGTCTCCGAAACTTTAGAAGAAACTGTTGGCAGCGGGGTACATCCGACACAAATAGATGTTCGAGGAAGCAACTGTGAAACATCAATGCTATTGTAAGCTCCTTAGGAACCCCTCTTTGGCCTTGCCCAATGAGCCTCCAGTTCCCAGGGGTTTCAAGCTAGACAGGTTTCGTGATTACCACCAACAGTGTGGCCACAACACAGATTACTACCTGGTGTTACAGGATGACATCCAGAGGTTAATCGACCAAGGGAAACTGGTGTTGCATGAAAGCAACCCAGTAAGCCCTGAAAACCAATCTATGTGTGTCTACATAGATCCCCTCAATGCCAACAATGCCGGTTACGTAATCAATGCCATCAGGATAAAAAGTGATCCTAGGCCATCTTAGCAGCCATTCGTAATCCATGTGCCTCAGCATAGTGCATCAATACCATGAGTGGTTAATCAAAGCTTGCAATAGCCTTCCATCCTAAGAGTCCCTTCACGGGCATCCACTTTTGCACCACCTATCGGCGAGGCCACAAGATCCCACCCGCTAACACCTCTAGCTCCATTCGTCATTAGGGGGCTAACGTCCTCGATAGCCCCCAGCTTGTGCGAAATAGCTAAGCTACCTTCTCGTCCCACAAAGCAAGAAGTCTACTTCATAAGTGAGACGTCTAAGGGAGGTACCATCTCAGGTTCTTCCAAGCCTACATTTTCACTCCCCACATTTGTGCTAAGAACAAAGGTTGATGCGACCACATAGTCTACATCGCTCTGCCAACAAGGATCTAAGCCTAGATCCAATGTCACTTCTCCTTCAGAAATTCATCTTTTGGGATGGATAGAAGAGGAGGAAAGCGTTAATAGACCAAGGGGTGGCAAAGACCTCTTGAACGTCCTTACATAGGTCAAGCAAGCTCTAAAACAAAAAAATAATACCCTGAGCTTGTATGACCTAATCATGACATCTACTCCATGCCGTGAAGCCTTGATCTGCATGTTGACAGCAACTCCGGTCAACAAAAACATGTCAGCAAAGGAGGAAGCGATCTACTTGGTCATGCTTCCCTTCGTGATTTTAGGGTTAAAATAGCCTCAACTAACCTTTCGCGATGATGCCATTAGGAAAGACCCTAAGAGGGGTCAGGTGACTACATCATCCCTGTTCATCACAATTCAGGTCGGTCAACACCAAATTCGAAGGGTACACGTTGATGATGGAGCTGCCATGAATGTCATCCCCTTCCCCATTATAGACAAGCTAGGCTTGGTCAACCAGATCAAGCCCACAACGACAGCATGCCTAAGGTCATTTAATGGGATGCAAGTTGTGGTGAAAGGCATAGTTCACATAAACTTCATAGTAGGGGACCAGTTCCCCATAGACGCAACATTCATCGTGGTCGAGGAAATGCCCGAGTTTAACCTAATCTTGGGGAGATCATGATTAGCACAACTTAGGGTTGTCTCCTCGCCCATACCCCAAGAGATCCATTTGCCTTACGCAGGTAGAGAAGTGGTGATCCACAGTGACGAAGTAGCAACACAAGCAATCCACAACATAGGCATGGAAGAAGGCTCAGAAGTTATAACTTCTAAGAATGAAGTGCTTGTTGCAACCTACACCGACTACTTGATAGAGGGGTCATCTCAGTAGGTTGATCCCCTAAATGAGAATGCATGGGCTGAGTTGCCATTCTAGGTGGGAGGCGATGATGCAAGTGAAGGCCCTAACGTAGCATCTCGGCCTTATGCCTCATTCAACCTGCATTAAGTCAAGAAGCAACTTTTCCTGGCGTATTAACCTCACTACTTCCTACCCATGCTTCAACGTTATGGCCTAAAATGGCCTAAAACTAGCGCTTCAACGCTATGGCCCGAAACGGCCTAAAACTAGCACTTTAATGCTATGGCTCGAAATGTCCTAAAACTAGTGCTACGCTATGGCCAAAAATAGCCTAAAACTAGCGCTATGTTATGGCCTGAAACGGCCTAAAACTAGTGCTACACTATGGCCTGAAATGTCCTAAAACTAGCAATGTTACACTATGGCCTGAAATGGCCTAAAACTAGCACATGAGAGCATGAACATTTTATATAATATGCATGTACGTAGTACACAAGTTTGCACAAACATTTCTTGCTTTAGTCAAAATTGTTGTGTTTCAATGTTTGAAAAATTTGTTAAACAAAATCTCAAAATACAAAATTTCAAATTGTCAAAAAAAAAAAAGACAATCCCATGTTGTCATGGGTCGTTTCTGTTTACATCATCTTTGCCATTCGTGCCTACATCATCTCCCTCTGCATTGTCTTTCACTACTTGTTTCTTCACTGACTCTTTGTTCCCTCCCTCTACAGGTGCTACGCCATCACTTGGGGCTTGCATCATAGAGGTGAAGTGGCCAGTTAAGATAACAAATGCAAATTACAATCTAGCATGAACTTCAACGCAATAGAGCACAACTAACCTAAGCAGGTACCACATCCGTCTCAAAGGGTATCTAGTCTAGACTGAGCCTAAGGTGACACCAGACCTCCTTTGCCATAATATCTACCCAACAGCTCTTTTCCAGTGCAGAATCGGCTGCGGCGGCTCTCGCCCTTTCGACCGGTGTATACCTTGGCAACCCCGGAGTATAGGAGATGGTCGCAGCCTCTCTTGTGGGAAGGGTCATCTTTAGGTTAGGATCCTTCATCACCTTGACTTGCTCTTTGAACCTACTGTAAGCCTCAAAGGCATCAATGGAATTTACGAATACTTCGTACATAAATGCCTTCATAGCTTCGTCTTCATATAACTTGCAATGGGTGGCATTCTCCTATGTATACATATGCTTATGGTTTCTTTGGGTCTGCCTCCATTCGAAAATCTTAGCACTGAGGTATTTTAGATCTTGACATTTCTAGTCCAGCAGGTCCATCTGCATGCGTTGCCCTATCACCTCGTAGATAGTCTCGACATGTTGATCAGCAACTATCCAAAACCTGGCATGGTCTACCATGGCTATGTGCTAGTCCTCACTGTTGGTTACCCAGGCCATGAGGAACTTGTTCCTCGACCTAAGATCCACTACCTGAGTCCTCAGGTTAGCCTCCCTTTGCTCTGCCCTCTCAACTCTTTCCCATAGTTTCTCATTGGTACACCTGCACTTCCACAGGGAGCGCACTAAGAGCAAGGCACATTTGCAGACCTTGTCGTATACACGACGAGACACCTCAGTCACCTCTGGCAGGAACGTGGACATAGCACCGACCTTCAAAGGTCGTGTTGGGTCCCACTTGAGTTGAGAAGCTATCATGACATGAAGAAAACACTAGTCGCATTAGCGCAGCATAAGTAGCGAACGCAAGAGACTTTAGCATAGCATTACAAGAGCGAATAGCATAACTACTTACTCACTTTAGGGTCCACTTGCTGAAGGTGCCTAATCATGTCATCCACAACCCCCTGCATAAACGTGAATTTGTCAAGGATTTCAACCCAAGGCCTAGCATGAACCGGAGTGGGTTCCGTAGCTTCAGCAATAGCATCTGTCCTATAGCCAAACACATTAGTAATGACCAAAATAGACTATGATAAGGCAACATATTGTCGAACTCACCAATGTCCAATGGCGGTCTCTGTTCTGGCTAACGTAAAACGATGTCGGAGGCCTGGCCAAAAGTTCTTCCCAGGTCCATATGAACCTCCTCTTCATGCGCTGGTGCTTTCCCTTTGAGGAGACCAGTGTCTTGTTTATTCAAGAGGGATCCCTCAATAGGAGGATTCTCCCTAATGATGAGAGCCCCTTCCTTAGCCACAAGAGCATCCTTCTTCTTGATCGGAGTCCCTCTTGTCAAAACTGGGGCCTTCATGTCCTTATTCATCGCTACCAGAGCCTCTATCATCAAAACTGGGGCCTCAATGTCCTCATTTGTTGTCCCCGTCTTAGGGGCCAACACTTCTTCATTTCCTGCTTCTTCTTCTTCTCTCTCTTTTGATAGTCAAACGCATTGGCATTAACTCAAAGTAAATTAGCCTAAGGCAGATGCTAAGCTATGCTACGCCGCCTAGCATAGCAGATCACAACAAAGTAAGCATTGAACGAAAACACTTACCAAGAGGAGGTCGCATCCTTTGCAGTTTAAGCCATAGTCTTCACCCCTCCTCCTCCTCCATGTAAAGGACTAGGGGAGGCCTCTTCTATAGCAATGTGCTAGCAACTGTTTCAGCCACAAAGCACCCACCCCATGATATGCTACCGTCTACGGTGGGGGGCATCTCTCCTATGCTATCCTAGTCATGAACATTGCGGGCCACCCGATCCTTAGTCATTATGGAAAACGACTCCCCGACTACTTCTGGACAGTCCTAGGCTCGAATGGTCTGGAAGACCTGGTGAATCCAAGGTCTGGAAATCTAGTCACGATTCCACAAGACCCAGTTTCCTCTCTCTTGAACCACCAGGAACTCCATTTTTGCATGGTGCCCCAAGATCATCGCCCACAAGCCTTTGTATAGGAACTCAGCTCAGTTGTAACGAATTCCCTCCTCCATGACCTCGTGCATTATCTAGGCCTACTCAAGCCCTAAGACCTTCCCCTAGGTAAGCAACTGGGGAAATGCATGAGCACGAAAAATAGGGTAGAACTCCTTGATGGGTCCTTCCTTGAGCTTCTCCATGCGGAGCCCCTTACGCTCCTTGAAAAGCCCTAGCCACTCTTCGAGGTCCTTCTTCTCAAGGATCACTTCCATCTTGGACTTTGACCCCACCGAGATGCCTTTGGTAGGGATGCCGAATAGATCCATGAATAGTTGGTCAATGATGTCAATGACCACCCGCATGTCATGCACGCTTAGGCAAAAATGGCCCACCTTTTCGAAGAAGGATCCGACCAAGGTGAGCATCTTGGCCCAGGGAACATTCGGGTTCGTGGCTAGGAATAGATCCAGAAGCCTTGACTTCTTGATGTTCTTGAGTAGAGCATCTGAGGCCCCACCATTCAGCCAGTGTTGGCTATTCTCTACTTCTCCATAATTGAAGTAGACTTTCGCCCCCTGCACCTCGGTGATTACCGTCATCACCTCCTTAGGCTTCTTCGCCCCTGCAATAGGTTTACAAAACGTTTAGCACAAAGATGCAGGAAATTCAAAATTTGCAAAGGCATCAAACCAACCAGCCTCGCCCCTTACATTGATTGTAGAGGGAAGCATATGAATCTAGGTAGGAGCAGTATTCACCCATGCATTGACAAATCACGCCTGTGCACAGGTTCTGGATGGAAGAAAAATCCTGTAGGGCTAGCTGTGCAGTGGCCAGTAAATCTGGTAGGTCATGAACACCATTCTCATCAAGGAAGAACCTGGTGGCAAACGCATACCATTAGCATTAGGCCATTATGGCCGACATCACATAGATATTGTAGAAAAAAGTTACAAAACTCGCCCGCCAGCAATGTAGACAATTCCTTGAGGGTTCTGGAAGCACGTAGTCACAAAACATACAAGGAACAATGTGTTGAAGTGATGGTAGTAGTCATACTTGATCATCTCCTAGATCCAGGCCAAGCATCTTAACCCTGTTGAGTGCTGACTAGATCCTTCTCCCCGCCCACTCGTAATTGCCCCGTTGGTCAGGAACCTCAAAATGCCTCGGCTTGCTCCAAGAAAAATGGTTTCTGTGACAACGGCCGCCTCCTCCTCCCCTAGGGATGACTAAACGATCACACTGAAGTGGTTGAGGAGAAATTGCAAGAAGTCCTATGCCCCTGGCCTGAACCAGACCCCTTGGTCCCCCATACGTATATGAGGAGGGGGAACATTAGCCATTGGCCTGCCCAAGTGACACAGGACCCCTCTAACCTCCAAAACAATCAACCTGGGCCTTAGCCCCACCTTGCACAACACAATTTACAAGATGATGGCATCGTATCTGAAAGCAATACACATGCAACATAGTAGCAGCATAGCATAACACTCTTACCATGGGTAGCATGGTGAGAGCCTGAAAGCCTAGCATAGTGTAGCAATAGACAATTGACGACATACCCTAGCAAAACAAGTGTCACGCCATTGTGTCATACATGATCTAGCCCTTCTAAGGGTTTTACATTACACCATTTAAAAATCAAGTAACTTAAATCACCCAAGCCCCCATGGTTACGACAACCATGGCGGTGGCAGTTTAAGCATCCTTACATGCAAAAATGATGTAATGTTTATGCATCTGCCACAACCAGAATGGCGATGACGGCAATACAAGGGGCCAAAATGACAAAACAATAGACAACACAAGTAGACAAGAATGGATGCAAAACTAATAGGATGCAAGACAAAATCAGAGAATAGCAAGAAACACAGAACAAAGAAAAAGTAGAGGAACCATAACCTCATGAATCAACGGTCTGCTCCTCCGCACTGCTACCCGTGCTTGTGATGCATGCACCAGGGTCTTCTTTGCCTCGTTGACCTTCGCAAGCACTAAATGAGTCTTAGGGGCCATTGTCCTGATTGTTGATGCACACTCTTTGCTATAAAAAATTTTCCTCGCTAGTTGTTAACACAATTGCTTCATGCTCCAAAATCGCCTTGTGCTCCAATGTGAGTTCTGTGCTCTTATATTAAGAATGGCAAAATTTCTAGGCTTAATCCCTATTTATGGCCATGACGGAAAAATGGGAAAACTTGCTGCCCTCCCTCTCTGATTCGTGCAGAGCATGCCGTAGAGCGTAGCATGCTCACCATGACATCGTAGCACTATTGGCATTAAAGCCTTGACACGCTTTGAGTCAGTCACATGCTTTCCCAAGAATAAAAAAGTATATATTTGTTCTCATTACAGGTCTAAAAAGACCTTAAACTAGCAATCCTAGCAACCGCAATGTGATAGGTCTGAAAAGACCTTAAAATAGCAATCCTAGCATAGTTACACTTCTAACGGACTAGAAAGACCCTAAACTAGCAATCTTGACCTATTACATTTGCAGTCCGCAATTACATGGGCATTTTTGCATCTTCTCAAAGTTTCACACTTCCATATTGGCAGTATCACCCTTTCTAGCAGTTTCATGTCAGTAGTCCACATGTTCTATCTTAACGGTTTTGCAGTTCTCATACCTACCTTTGCTCATTCCGCATACCATCATTCTACATGTTAAAACTTTGCATGTATCTGGCAGTCCGAAATGACACTAAACTAGCAGCTTGGCATTTGCATGTTAATGGTTTCACAGCTTCACACTTTTGCATTGGCAACTTTACATCTTTAGTAGTCCTGCACTCTCATGCCTTGACGGTCTGCCATGACCTTAAACTGGCAAACTTTGATCTTTACATCGTCACACTTCACAAGTTTCATCTCATCGTTACTTTACACATTTTCATTATACGTAATCTCTGCCAACAGACACCTCTTAACCAGGCTCTTGTCTCATGTTGGTAGGTCGAGCAAGAGATGGAAGTCCATTACGACCTCTCCATGCCTTTAACATTATCAGGTCCATAGGGCAAGCTCGTGAGACAGTTGAACCCCAACATGATCAACTAGGGGTCAACCACAACTAGCACCATAGCAGCCTTAGAAACATCCCCAGACTAGCCCAAGCATCTAGTCAAAGCCCTAGATTTAGAGGCTGGGGATGTGACTGAGGACCCTCTTGTTGAGATGCCCATCACCACATCTAAAGGGGATCCAATCGAGATGCTTCTAAAACTAGCCTTAGAAGCATAGCTAAGATCCTACAAGATAATATCAATGCCTTCACATGGTCGTACAGCAACATGCTGGGTCTAAATCTGTGGCTAATTCAACACAACATCATCCTAGACCCGTGCATGAAGGCAGTCAAGTAGAAGGCTCGCAAAATTAAATTGAAAATCATACTAGCTATGAGGGATGAAATCACCAAGCTATACCAAGCTAGTTTCATCTGCGTGGTTGATTATTTAAAGTGGATGTCCAACATCATTGTAGTTTTAAAGAAAATGGAAGGAATACACATCTGTATAGACTTCTGGGATTTGAACAAGGCAACGATCAAGGACAACTTCCCACTTCCAAGCATCGATTAGGTCATCGACACCACAGCTGGTCATGTCCTACTATCCTTTATGGATGGTTTCTCTAGTTATAACCAAATCTGCATTAACCTAGAGCACCAACTATCAACAACCTTCATGACACCATGGGATACCTTCTGCTACACCATGATGCCTTTCAAGCTCAAGAATACTGGAGCAACCTACCAGCGAGCCATGACCTACATCTTTAGCACCTACATCCTAGGAACATTAAACAACTACGTGGATGATATAGTTGTCAAGTCCAAGGAGGCAACTGATCACCCACCCAACCTAGGAATAGTCCTCAAGTGCTACCAAAGGCACGACCTGTGCCTCAATCCTAAGAAGTGTGTCTTCGAGGTGAAGACCGAACGCATGTTAGGGTTTGTACTATCGGAGGCTGGAATACGGGTGGACCCTGACAAAGTCAAGGCCATTGTCAACCTGGAACCTCCCACAAACCTTAACGAGCTATGTGGTTTGCAGGGTAGAGTATAGTTTATTCGAAGGTTCATAGCAAGGTTGACCGACAAGTTACACCCCATGCAACATCTTCTAAAGAAGGGAGTTAACTTCGAATGAATAACCCAATGTCAGCAAGCCTTTGACAACTTGAAGAAGGAGCTTTCACACCTCCCGATCATGCATCTGCCACAAAGGAACAAACCCTTCTTCATCTACCTCGCCACCTCCAACACATCTATCGCAGCACTGTTATGTCAGAAATGAAATGATGATTCTGAGATACCGGTGTATTATTTGAGCCATGCACTAGTAGCGCACAAGGAAAAATACAATGAAGTAGAGAGGAATTGCCTTACCTTAGTTTTTGCACTAAAAAAGTGGAGGCATTACCTATTCCACAGTACAACCAACATCATTGGCAAGAGCAATATACTTCAGGCTATTACTAATAACCTATACGAAACTAGCAGGATAGCCTGATGGAAATCAATAACTGCAAAATTTGATTTACATAATGTAAGTCAATCATCGACGAAGGGTCAAGCCATAGCGACCCAACTCACAGCCTCGCTAGTCAACTATCAGGCAACCATAGACCCTGAATTCCCAGACAAACATGTTAGCAAGGTCGACATTGTCCCATCGCATCTCGAAGCCACTCTACATTTCAATGATGCATCAACTACATGAGGAGGTAGCATAGTTGTAGTCATCATGTTCCCCTCTAGGGAAATGCATCCCTTTGCTTATCATTTTGCATTCCCATGCACCAACAATGTGGCAAAATATGAAGGGCTACTCAGAGGCCTCTTAACTTCCCAAGCTTTGCACATACAACACCTGGCAATCTGGGGAGATTTACAACTAGTCATGAATCAAATCACCGAGGTCTATGCCTGTAAGGCTACACACCTACAACCCTACTACTACCTAGCAAAAACCCTACTTACGAAATTTATGACCATAGATGTGCAACACATGCCATGCAATGACAACACCATGGCAAATGCCTTAGCTACCCTCACTTTAAACATTCCATCACATTCCCTGGTGAACCTATCAATGTCAATTATCGAATGCGTAGAGCCTATCATGCAAGTGGAACATGTGGCCTCTGTCAGTGTCGTGAATACCCAGGAGTGGTATGCCGACATTAAGGCTTACCTATAGCATGGTGAACCCCCATGTGGATTGACATCTGCTTAGAGAGATGCAATGTGTAGGTGTGCATGGCAATACGTGCTCATGGGAAGTGACGCCCTGTGCCAATGTTCCTACGAAAGTATATTGCTAGAATGCATGGGTGGGGAGCAGGTGAAGAAGGTAGTTAATGAAGTGCATGAGGGGCTTTGCGGTGGACACATAGAACCTAGGGCTATCGCTATGAAAATCAGATGCCTAGGGTACTACTAGTCCCACATCGAGCATGACTACCTATCAAAAGTCAAGATGTGTGACACGCGCCAAAGATATGCAAATCTCATACATGTAGCACCCACAAACCTACATTCAACACAAATCACATGACCCTTCCAACGATGGGGACTAGACCTCATAGGGCCTATCACACCTAGGTCCTCCATGGGGCATAGTTTCATTGTCACTAACACTGAGTATTTTACCAAGTGGATGGAAGCTATTCCCCTGAGGAAGACAACATCTCAACAAATCTACCATTTCATCCTAGACAACATAGTAACCATGTTCGAAATTCCAATGACCATTGTGATAGACAATGGGCCACAATTCAGTAGTATAGAAATCCAAACCTTTTGTAAAAATATAGGCATTAAATAATCATTTTCCTCCCCTTATTATCTGCAGGCTAACGGGTAGGTGAAGGCTACAAATAAGTCCATCATCAACTTGCTAAAGCAGATGCTCAACAACAGCAAGAGATGGTGGCATGAGCAAATCCTCTACACCCTATGGGCCTACTGAACGACGTGTCGAATAACAATAAGCAAGACTCCTTACAACCTTGTTTATGGATCTAAAACTATGTTTCCTCTTGAGTTGCAGGTACCCTCACTTCGGATGATCCTATCTGACATTGTGACTGAAGCCCAGAACAACAAGTCGCGGATCGTAGATCTCGACTCAATAGATGAGGAGCGTGCGCAGACGCTGAGATGCATCGAGCACTACCAAAGCAAGCAGTAGCAGAAGCATCATGTAGACCCAGACTGACATCTAGTCTAGAAGGGAGACCTCATCCTCAAGGCCGTCCCAGAGCATGTGAGCAAATTCTCAGCCAACTGGGAAGGCCCTTACGTGGTCACCAAAGCCTTCGAAAATGGAGCCTTCAAGATGGCAGACATGGATGGCAATGAGTTCACCAACCTGGTGAATCACTCGTACCTCAACCCATTCTATGTCTGAGGTGCAACGATGACCACCACTATCTACTACAATGTTAAACTGGCAACATCACCAAGCAACGTCTGCAACAACATTAAACTAGTGGCATCAAGCACCGTCAGCTACGACGTTAAACTAGCGACAACAGCAAGTGATGTTTGCTACGATATTAAACGGGCATGTACAATCTGTTGGGACCTTAAACTAGCACAGTGGTCCGTTGGGATCCTAAACTATCACACAGTCTACCAGGACCTTAAACTAGGTTCACGTCACATCCTCAGCATGCATCAACACCAAATACACATCAAACGAGCGGGCACGATGCCTACACGTGGGTGGGTCGTTGCAGCTCTAGAACGTAGTTCATGACACAATGGGAATGTGGCCTAGAACACATGTAGTGTTTCCACCCTTAGCATTATGCTAACCCTCCGAAGATATCGTAGGACATTACACTGGCCCTCTAGACCTACTGTCACCATGGCCCCTTGCCCTAACGGTAGCTCCTCGGCCAGTGCCTACAACTGGAGTTCTGGCAGTATTGTGGGCCAGCCACAATATTGTTTTCCTTTGGCCCCCTGCCAATGACATTTGGCTATGTGGTACCTAACCCCATAGCTAAAGTGGAAATGCATGCCCCTGGCAAGGATTCTAGTGCATCTGCACTCATAGCTACACCTCCAAGGCCGGTTCCTCCACGCCGATGCTGCCAAGGCCATTGCTGGCCTTCCTACTTTGGATATCATACACCAGCAATGATGTTCAAAAGCTACAACAACACCAATAGCCAACATGACCTTTACCCCTGAGGACATGGCTTATAATAGCAGCAAATGCTACAGTGCCGCGAAGTGAGTGCCTTGACTAGCTTAGCTACTATAGAGTGCAAACTTCCATGGCACGTGTAACACAGCTCATCGCCTAGGAAACACCAGTGCAAGTTCCATGACATGCATAACAAAGCTCGTTGCATGGAACACATCTATAGGTAGGTTGAATCCCTACACAGATGTAACACAACTCATCCTGGGAAAAACACCTATCCTACGGGAAGTCGGAGGACAGCTAAAGCAAAGGTGAAAATGCATGACTCCCTCAAAGCACTCTGACAAGGGATTCAGCTAAACCTTGCCCTTACCCTTCTCATGTGTCTCCTTTCTCCCTACTTTGCCTCTCCACTCCAATGCAACACTCTCAAGTGTAGTCAAGCAACGTCTCGACACTCACCAAGAGACAACCTTAGCATTTTTTCGGCTACGGTGTTTCGTATTCTTTGTCAACATCTATCAAACCTATTCTCTAGACGTTGACAAAGAGGGGTCAATGAAACACCCCAAAAATGCAAGGTCATCCTTGCTTCACCAGGCATAGTACTTCGCATAGTGTTATGGTGGTTCTTCGGGAGGAGAATGCTCTGAGTTCAAGCTAACCAGTTTGGCAAATTTTCTACTTTGGGCGTGAACAAGCTCTATGGATCACCCTTCTTGTCCACCCAAGTAGTCTGCCCAGTTGACAGCATACTCAAAAATGACACACAAAATTGGCAAGAGCATTCTGGATGCACAAAAAATAGTTCAGCAAGTTTTCTAAGGCACAAAGTCTACTACACTCTGCTATTCCCCGCTATGTAGCGTAGCAAGCTTCAGAGAACATTTGCAAAGTGAAGTATCATGCTACGCTATGCTCCACAGCATAGCGTAGCATAACAAAAACTACACAGGTAGTCTCATCACCCAACTTCAAATCCTTCACATGTCCCTTTCCGTTAGGAAGCAGCAGATCGTATTTGTTGGTACGCTACACTGAGCTACATGGCACAACAAGGTGTAGCAATTCTGTGGAAGAGATAGAATGCAGCTCAAAGGGAAGGCCAGTAGAGTTGCAAGTTCCGCAGTGTAGGAAGTAAGGTTTGCAAATTGGCCAATTTTTTTGGGACTAAGGCTAGACGCTACGCTACATAGCATAGCATAGCATAGCAAGCATGTAGCATATGTGTAGTGAAAAGTAGGACAACATGCTATGCTACGTTGAGCATGCTACGCTATGACGCATGGCAAAGCATGTGAGTGGTTGTGCGACATCAATGCACTTCACCTAATTGAACCGTTGGTACATGTCTCCAAACGTTGATGGTGCAATTACAGCATGGCAGGCTCACAGTTGCGGCATTGCAAACTCACAATCACAACGGTCATGAACGTCCAATGGTCATATTGGCACATGCAACACAAGCAAGTCAACAAAGTCCTAGGTCACATGGCATCCAAACTGCCCCTTTCACATGCCCTTGGTCCTATAAATACCCTGACAAGAAACACTCAAAGTGCTCTGTCTGGTTCCAGTGGAATTCCATTTAGTTCAAAATTTTTGCCAAGTGTCCCATTTCTCTTCTACTTGGTGAATCAAGTTCTCCTCCTACCACATTGCAGCATCCAGCATTGTAAGCTTTCTATTTGACACTGCAACTAGTTAGCATTTCTAGCTAACATTCCATTCTGTCCCCCTTCTACCACCTTGGTAGAATCCACGCATTATCAACACTTAAGTCTGTGCCCAAGCACACAACCTGCATTACTCGACACGTCCTGGTTACTCTCAGGATCTCTGCACCCTATCATGCTGTGCAACCGACTGTATCCACCCTAATAGAGCAAACTTGTAGCTTTGGAACAGTGCCTTTTTCTAACTATATTTTATTTTTTTTCTTGCTTATTTATATGTGTTGCATTTATTTTTGTTTTATTTACTTTCAAGCATTACTTCACATTTTCACCCCATTTTCAAATTATATGTTGCAAAAGGCTATATAGATGTCGATTAAGTCCCTGTTTGATTGACAAGACCATTCAAGGCACCCCGTATCCACACACATACCCAGCACAGCCCTCCCGTAGGTACAGGGTCAGAAGTATCGCGCTCGTTGACCCCTCAGTGTTTTCCAGCCGTCGACATTTTTGGTTGTTACAGGTATTATCTCCCATTAGCACATACTACTGAGCATGCTTACGAATTACATCTCTCTAGGAAAATGTCAATCCGCTTGGGGGTTTGCCATGTTGCAGGTAGGTTTTAATGTTGGCGTACCACTCTTGGGTGTCCACAGCACTAACAAAGGCTACATGTACCACCTAAGTGATAGGCTCTGTACACTCAGTAATCGAAGCTAGCAAATTTATGAACAGGTGTGATGATACATTTAACGCTAGGGTGACTAGGCATCTGCTATAGTGTTTTCGTTGAACGACACGTGTTGAACATTCGTTGTTGCAAACTGTTTGAGTAAGCTTTTTGCTAGGTCGTAATAGGGCTACAAGTGTGTAGCCTTGCAAGCATAGACCTTGGTGATTTGATTCACAACAAGTTGTGAATCACCGTGAATCACAAGGTGTTGTATGCTTAATGCTTGGGCTACTAAGAGGCCCCTGAGTAACCCTTCGTACTTTTCCACGTTGCTTGTAGAAGGGAACGCAAAAAAATAAGCAAAATGTTGCATTTCCCCAGAGGGAAATGTAATGATAGTAGCTACACTACCCCCTTACATGGTCGAGGCACCATTGAAATGCAAAGTAGCTTCAAGATGCAACAAGACGGCATTGATAGTGCTAACGTGCTTGTCAGGGAATTTGGGATCTATGATTGTCTGATCGTCGACGGGTAAGGTTGTAAGTTGCATAGCTATAGCTTGACCCTTCATCAATGATTGGCTGATATAATGTAAGTCGAATTCTACTGTTATGGCTTTCCACCAGGCTATCCTACTACTTTCATACAGGTTATTTGTGATGGCTCAAAGTACATTGCTCTTGCAGATAATGTTAACTTTACTACGAAACAGGTAATGCCTCCACTTCTTTAACATAAATACTAAGGCAAGGAAATCTCTCTCTACCTCATTGTATTTTGTCTCATATGCTATCAATGCATGACTTAGGTAGTACACTGGAATTTTAGAGCTATCATCTCATCTCTGACACAACAGTGTCACGATAGACATGTCTGAGGTGGTAAGGTAGATGAAGAAAGGCTTATCCCTCTATGGTGGATACATAGTCGAGAGGTATAAAAGCTCTTTCTTCATATCATCAAAGGCTTATTGGCATTGTGTCGTCCATTCAAAGTTAACCCCCTTCTTCAGTAGATGTTGCATGGGGTGTAACTTGTAAGTCAACTTTTCTATAAACCTTCTGATAAACTATACTCTACCTTGTAACCTGTGCAATTCCTTAAGATTTGTAGGTGACGCCAAGTTAACGATGGCCTTGACTTTGTCAAGTTCCACTCGTATTCCAGCCTCCAATACTACAAACCCTAACATGCATCTAGTTCTCACCCCGAAGACATACTTTATTGGGTTAAGGCATAAATCGTGCATTTGGCAACGCTTGAGGACTACACCTAGATCGTTGGGATGACCAACGGCTTTTTTAGATTTCACTGCTATGTCATCCACGTAGTTGTTTAGCATTTCTAACATGTAGTCATTAAATTTGTATGTCATGGCTTGCTAGTAGGTTGCTTCGGCATTTTTGAGTCCAAAGGACATCATAGTATAACAAAAAGTCCCTCATGGGGTCATGAAGGTTGTTGCTAACTGATGCTCTAGGTTGATGTGAATTTGGTTGTAGCCAGAGAAACCATCCATGAAGGATAACAGAGCATGACTAGCCATAGTGTCAATGAGTTGATCAATACTCGGTAATGGGAAGTCATCCTTGATCGTGGCTTTGTTCAAATCCCAGAAGTCTATACAGATACATATCCCTCCCATTTTCTTAGAAACTATGACGATGTTTGACACCCATTCTGAGTAATCAATTTCTTGGATGAAACCAACCTGATAGAGCTTGGTGATTTCATCCCGTACGGCTAGTGCAATCTTTGGTTTAACCTTGCGAGCCTTCTGCTTAACTGCTTTCATCTACGAATCTAATACAATGTTGTGTTGTATAAGCCTTGGGTCTAAACCTGACATGCCATTGTAAGACCATGTGAATACTTCAATGTTGTTCTATAATACCCTAGCTACATCTTTTTGCATGTGCGAATCTAGGAGGGAGCTAAGTTTTAATGTTTTTATCTCCCCCCTTGGATGTGGTCACAGGCGTCTCAATGAGAGGTTCCTCAGTTACATCCCTGGCCTCTAAATCTAGGGCTTTGAGTAGACTTTCAGGCCAGTCTAAGCATTTTTCTAAGGATGCTCTAATGCTATTTGCAGATGATCCCCAGTCTATTGACTTAGGGTCTAGTTGTCTTGCAAGCTCACCGTATGGACCTGTTAAGGCTAGAGGTGAAGAAAGATCATGGTGCGTTGCCATTCTTGCTTAACCTACCAAAATGAGATAAATGCCTAGTCAAGGGATACCTATTTGTAGCAACTGTGCATAGTAAGCATTTGTAAAGTAGCAATGAGATGTGAACAGTTGAATTAACTATAAAAATATGACATGGAATTTGTAACCTACCAGTTTAAAGTCATAGTAGACTACCTGGGTGCAAAAACATAAAAATTCTAGTTTAAGGTCTTTGTGGACCGCTGATGAGTTAAATTTGAAGTATTAGTTTAAGGTCTTTGTGGACCGCTAACAGGCTACTTAGCAAAACTATGAAGTATTACTTTAAGGTCTTTGCAAAACGCTAATGAGATCGAAGCTATGTATTAGAACTGCTAGTTTAAGGTCTTTATGGACCATTAACGAGATTGAAGCTGTGGGTTAGAATTTGCTAGTTTAAGGTCTTTGCGAACCATCTGAATGCAAAAGTTCAAAGCTGCTAGATTAAGGTCTTTGCGGACTGTCTCCTTAGTTATTTTTGTAAAGGCCAACGGCTAGTTTAGAGTGGGTCAAATTTTTTGGTTGGGCCCACTTGCCATAATGCAAAAGTGCTGCTACACTATGGGGGAGTGGTACGTTGTACTGGGCATCGCACATTAATTGGGGAGAGAAAATGGTAGGTTTCTTTTCATCATTTTCAGCTATAAATAAGGATTTACCCCGATAAACTTGTCATTTTCACTGTAACAGTGCAAAGCTTCCATTCAGAGCGTAGAGTGATTGTGCTATCCAAGAGCAAGGCGATTCAGCGTAGTGAGTAAGAAAGAACTGGCAACTGAAACGATGGCTCCCAGGAAAGAACGCAAATACCTAGCACTCGCCAAGGTGGATGAAGTGAAGGAGACCCTAGGACATGTATCGTAGGCATGCATCCTAGTGCAAGAGGAGACCCCATCAACTCAGTAAGTTGTTATGCTCCTTTGTTTTTCTATGTTTGTTTCTTCACTAGTTTGGTTAATGCTTGCTACATTGTGCTACGCTAGGTGGCGTAGCATAGCGTAGTGTCAATTTTAAATTACAATGCTAAGCCTAATGCAAACTTGCTTTATTGCTAGAGGAAGAAGAAGAAGAAGAAGGCGATGAAGAGACCTCAGTCCCCAAAATAGGGGCAACTAATAAAGATGTAGGGGCCCCAACCATAGAGGAAAGGGCCCTGGTCAAGAGAGAATGGACCTCTACCACAAAGGAAGTGGCTTTTGTCAACAAAGAAAATACCCCTGCTGAGGGGGATGTTTTAGTCGATGAGGAGGATTCCCCCATTGATGAGGAGGATGTTGGTGCCTTACAAAGAAAGGCTCCAGCGAATAAAGAGGAAGCTCATGTCAATGAGGAAGGAACCTCTACGGATGATCCTTTTGCTGAGTTCAATTCAATGTTGGATGAACAGATGAACGCAGAGGGTGCTGCCATAGTTTTAAGCCAACAAGGAGGGGATCTACAGCTAGAACCTAGTGAGTTTGACTATATTTTCGACAATATGTCGATGGGCAAGCCCTTGCTATCATCCCTAAGGGTTTGCTGGGTAGGAGCCTTTGCACTGTCATTTAAGTTTCTCATCGGCTTCATTGTAGTCCATCTCGGTCATGAATGACGCATTTGGTTATATGGCAGACACCACCGCTAACATTGCAAGACCTTCCCTAATTTGGCTGGAACCATGGACCAAGACCCCTGACAAGCTTACATTCATGCAGGGGGTTGTCGATGACATGATTGGCCGTCTTAAATAGGTCGATCCGGAAGTGGGTAAGTAAAGTGACTACACTAGGCTTTTAGCTTGCTACGCTAGTTTTATTGAATTGCCAAACTATGCTACGCTACTATGACTAATGCGCTTTCATGTGTGATAATAGCCTCTCACCTCAAGTGGGACCTAAAATGAGCAATGAAGGTGGATGTCGTGCCTACATTCACACCTAAAGTAACCAAGGTACCTCGTTGTGTATATGATGAGCCTAGCAAATGTGCGTTGCACTCAGCATGCTCCCTATGGAAGTGTAGGCATGTGAACGAAGACTTCTGGAAATAGGTCCATAGGCAAGAGAGGGAGATAGCCAATCTAACCGCTGAGGTGGAAGACCTCCATTCCAGGAATGAGTTCCTCTTGGCCCATGATAACAATGATGATAATTAGTGCACAGCTGTCCTAGATTACGTGAGATATTGGACAGTTGTGCGACTCAATAACCAGGCCACTCGGAAGATAATAGAGCAGTGAATGCAGATGGAGCTATTGGCTTAGAAGAACCAAGACTAGAAAGATTATAACACTAGAGTTTATGAATGGGGGTAGTCCCAGAAAAATCATAAGCACATGTATAAACTGGAACATGCCACATATCGCAAACAATATCGAGATGCTTCAGTAAAGTTGTTTACTCATGAAGCATTCTTGGATGCTATTGGTGCTTCTAAGGCCTACAACAAGTTTATGCAGCAAGTGATGGTCACTGAGTCACCTAAGCGAGAAGTGAACCTTCCCGTAGGTGAGATCTCCACTGCTTCCTTTCCTCCAGGACTGCCAAGATGGATGGCCATTGAAAAGGAGAAAGCTACCACAAACGTTAAACTAACTGATAGGCACTATGTAGATATCATGGAGGAGGAGGTCTGGCACCGCCTTAGGCTTGGACTGAACCACATACCCTTCGAGACAGATGTGGGGTCATCTCAGGTTAGTCACTTTCTGCGATGCAATAGTTTATGTTTTTCTAGCTTTTACGTGTAACTCTAGTTGACTAGTTTGTTTCTATGATGCAAGTTCTAGATGAAGAAGTAAGGGGCCCCTAGAGGGCGAAATTGATGATGCAGCAGAAGAAGGCGGTGCAGATGGAAACGATGAAGGGGAAGACGATGCATGACTACAGGGCTCTTGATTTTTTTTATTTTTTGCAAAACTGTTGAAAACATTATTTAAGTGAAATTTTGAATGAAAAAACGAATCTTGGCAAGATCGGTGTTATTTGTTTATGCATAATCTACGTGATTTGTTTTTATATTTTTTTTTTATGTGTCTTAGTTTTATGCCATTTCAGGCCATGTGTAGTTTTAGGCCATTTTAGGCCATGGGCTGATGATATAGTTTTAGGCCATTTCGAGCCATGCATAGTTTTAGGCCATTTTGGGCCATGCGTAGTTTTAGGCCATTTCGAGCCATGGTGTGAACAGAAGGTATGCTAATAGTTTATATAAAAGCTAATTGGTGTACCTAGCATAGATGGATGGATGCAAAACAAAAAGGCAATAAATGCACAAAGGATGCCAACTAGGCAGGAAGCAGTGAGGTTGCTACACTATGCGTAACTGCTTCTTGATCCATCGTGGATTAAGTGAGGCATAAGGCTGAGATGCTCTACTAGGGCATTCATCTATATCGTTGTCCTCTACTTGGAAGGGCAACTTGGCCCACACATTTTCATTTTTTGAGCCAGCACATTAGGCCAGCTCCTTTGCTAAGCAGTGAGTGTTAACAGAGATAGGAGCCTCATTCTCAGAGGTGATAGCCTCTAAACCCTACTCCATGTTCATGTTATTTATAGCTTGAGTTGCTACCTCATCGCCATGGATTACCACCTCCCTACCTGCATAGGGTAGATGGATCTCCCGATGTATGGGCGAAGAGACTACCCTAAGTTGTGCTAACCATGACCTCCCCAAGATCAGGTTAAACTTGAGCATCTCTTCCACCATGATGAATGTTGCATTCATGGGGAACTGGTCCCCTACCACAAAGTCAATGTGGATTGTACCTTTCACCATGACCCATGCCCCGTTGAACGACTTTAAGCATGATGTTGTCATGGGTCTGATCTAGTCAACCAAACCCAGCTTATCCACAATAGGGAATGGGATGACATTGGTAGCAGCCCCATCATCCATGTGTACCCTTCAGATCTTATGTTGACCAACCCAAATTGTGATGAAAAGAGGTGTTGTAGTCACCTGACCCTTCTCAGGGTCTTCCCTAATGGAATCATCACAAAAAGTCAGTTGGGATGGCTTTGGTTCTGCAGGCGCAGAAGAAAGCATGATTGAGTGGATCACCTTTTCTTCTGCTGGCATGTTCTCATCAATCGATATTGACATTAACATACGAACTAGAGCCTCATGGTGCATGGTAGAAGTCATAATCAGGTCATACAACCTCATCATTGTATTTTTCTGTGTTAGAGCCTGCTTGACCTGAGTAAGAGCACTTAAAAGGTCAAGGCCACCTTCCTGTTTACTACTTTTCTCCTCTTCCATTTCTCCCAAGACACAAATTTTATGAGGAGGGACAGTTTTGAGTCTAGGATCAGACTCTTTTGAGCGAGGTGGTGATGACCGTGCACGTGTAGCAACATCATCTTTCGACAATGGGGACGTAGATGCAGAAGGTGAGGGCGTAGGTTTAGAAGTACCTGGAGTGGTACGTTCTATTGACACCTCACCTATCAAATGTCCTTCTCATTTTTTTGGATGAGAAGGCTACTGTGGTGCTGTCTTATGCGGGGCAGGGGCAGTTGAATGACTTGGCCTCCTGATGATAAATGGTGTTAACGATGGTAATGGGAGCACTGGTGATGTAGTATTGCTAACAGGCGGTGCAGGGGTAGATTTTCAGGGAGGAACTCTCAAGAAAAATGGTTGCTACAGAGTTTGTTTAGCCGCTAGTGGTGTTGGTGCACTATCTTGAGGCACACAAACCACAAATGGCTACTAGGGTGGTTTAGGATTACTGTCAACGCCGATGGTGTTGATGATGTAACCGATGTTGTTGGTGTTAAGAGGATCCATGTAAACATGCAAAGATTTATTTTTAGGATGTACTAGGTTTCTCTCATCAAGAACTAGTTTCCCTTGATCAATCATTCTTTGGATGTCGTCTTTTAACACCATGCAGTAATCTGTGTCATGAACACACTATTGATGGTAGTCACAGAACTGCTCCAGTCTAAAATTCTTAGGAACTGGCAACTCATTGGGCAAGGCTAAGGAGGGGTTCCTATGAATTTTTTAGTACCATTAATGTTTTTTAATTCCCTCCTCTAACATTCGCTTGTGTTGGATATACCCTAGTTCCAGTAATTTCTTCAGAAGTTTTGAAGGTTTGATGAGCAACGGGGTATATTTAGAGCAATCTTTACACTCAAAATTTGGCTTAGGTGATGTGGATGCTTCGGATGTATATGTGGAGGGTTGAGGTGCATTGCCCTATTTGGGCATGGGGTTAGATGTCAGTGTAGCTGCCTTCTTGTTATTTTTGTTGTTGTTGTTGGGCTTGGCTTCGTTTGCCATAGCGGCTACTGTGGCTATTGCAGCATTGCCCTTGTCCTTGTTTGCAAACGTGTTTCTGTATGCAACATAAGCTAGGTCTTTGCTTGCCTCAACCATATTTTGTATGCTCTTAGTTTGGGTGAAATCCTAACTAAGAGTCTGGGGAGTGAGGTAGTACAACTTGGACTTGATGAAGTCATTCACTGCAACCTTAAAGACCACCAGAAAATGGGCCTTCATGATGGGCTTGCGGATCTCATTAAGGGTAGTGCTCCACTGCTAGATGAACTTCTGGACTGGCTCTAGTGGATCTTGCTTCATACTCATTAGCTGATCTAGCGTAACTTCTAGTCTCAAGTTGTACTTGAAATGCATTATGAACTGGGTCAAGAGCTCCTCTAGGGTTGAGATGGAGGAGCGTGGAAGCGCATGGTACTAGTCCAGGGCTTTCCCCGTCAAAGATATAGCAAAGATGTGGATGATTATATATGGCCATTGTTGCAGAAGAAGAGACTCATATCTAAAAGTGAGAATATGGGCGTTGGGATCACCCTCCCTGTTGTATTTCATGAAATGGGGGAGTGGCATCTCGGGGGGTAAAGTTAGTGTGGGGACTACCAGGCTAATGGGATCATCCTGGTAAAAGTCCATGACTTGTACTATGTCAGAACCAATAGCCTTGAGGTATTTAATTTCCTCAATAAGGGTCCAGATAAGCTAGAATGCTTGATCCAGACCCGAAGATGATGCAGACGATTGGGGAGCTACCGAGGTAGCTCCCATCTATGGCATGGCAAGGGTAGTGACGTGACCCATAGGTGGTGCTGTTGGGGTAGCCCCTATGAAAGGTGCTACTTGTGCTATCCACCACTCGATAGGTGGTGCTATGGGAGTAGCAGTTGTTGGTTGTGCTATAGGGTAGGCTGCTTGCATGGCCAGTGGGATAGACCATGGTCTCGCACTCGGTTGTACCATCTACGAGACCTAGTAGGTTTGATGACGAGTGTAGTGAGACATTTGCGATGGTTTTGGAACAAGAGGAGAGGCAAATGGGATCCACCATATGGATGGGCCTAGGGCTGCTGCTGATGGTGGAACAGGTGTAGACACAAGGATAGAGGCAGAAACTGCATGCAATTGCAAGGTAGGTACAGTGTGAACGTATGGTAGGGTAGTTGTAATGGATGCATCATATGCTGAGGAAATAGGTTGGGGAACAGTTTGCGATGGGGTAGTGGCTGAGAATGAAATAGGGGAGTAGGCATGTAGATACACCGAGGACATGGCATGGCAACTCGTTGCTGATGTAACTGCGATGGCGCAGGCGTGATCAGGAAGGGAGCGATGGTAGAGAGAAAGTTTGTCCAGAAAGATGGGATGGAAGGAATGGTAACAAGGTTAGTGTAACCCCCACCTTCAGACAGGGAATCCAGTTCTTCTTGCCCATCTTGGAACGCCTCATCATGGTGAGATGTTGTGTTTCACAGCTCCCTAGACCTAATGGTCGCTATCAGCTAATCTATGAGCCATTGATGCATTTGGGTCAAAGGAATAGAAAGCCAGGAGTGGGAACAAATTCCCTCCTATTACAGTAAGTGAACTCGAAGGTGCGTTTGTCCTCTGTATCGCCTGAAATCATCGATCTCTGGCTGGAAGGAAATAAAGACCGTGAGAATCACAGGGCAAGCACAGAAGACCCTGCCTTCACTTGAGGGCGAGCTGGAATGCACGAAGGTAGAGTACCTTGGGTGGTCCGCACGCGGATCAGACAAGGATTTCCCTGAAAGTACATCGAAGTGCTATACACCGGATTATACGTAAACGGTGTAACGGGCGTAAACAGAGCGTAAACAATGTAAACGATGCAAACAGAGCGTAAATGTAAACAGATGTAAACAGAGTACGTATAAGAATTAATGCAAACTGTGAACAATTATGGGAAGAAAATGTAACAATGGCATTACAGAATGAAAGTATAATGCACCAGTCAAACGCAGTTGTGAATGGAACACAAGGCGGACGAGAGCCCCAATGGGTGTAGGGAGGATTGCGGCTAGTTCACTGTAAGCATGGCGTAGAGACAGTATCCTCAGCGTACAAAGTTGTCCAGCATAAGAGGTTTGGAGCTCTGGTTCACAGCGTCTCTGATCTCTCTGGTGTGCTCTCAGAATTTTTCCAACCTCTATCATTTCGTCAACGTTTGGGGCTTTATATAGGTTTTAACGGCAAACTCGGGTGGGGCGACACATGGCACGTTGACCAGGTGCAAGGGCGTAAAATTTACAAGCGTACAATATGTTACATTTTCCAGGCGTATATGCTGGCCATATACGCTGTCTATAGCGAGCGTAGACTATGGGCGTATACGCTAGGTGTATACACTGGAGGTACTGGGTGGATGCGAACTTGGGCACAGATGTCATTGACGCTGGCGTATACGCCTGGCATATACGCTGATGGATGCTAAGCGTATACGTCGGGCGTATACGCTGGTGTGCTGAGCGTATACACTGGGCGTATACACTGAAGGTTTCTGCCTTGTGCCAAATCTTGCTCTGTAGTGCTATTTTTGTGTCATCTTTGGATGTTTCATGCCAGATGTCTGCATCTGTTGTATCTACTGAATGTACATATGAGGCATGTATGCTGGTCGTCTACACCGGGTGTGTACGTTGGGCGTATACGCTGTGACTTTGAGTGTACACGCTGGGTGTATACGCTGAGGGTTTGAGCGTATACGCCGGAAATGTACACTTGGACGTATACGCTGGGCATATACGCTGGAACTGGAGACTTAGTGAAAATTAAACATTGGATCTCTGAAATTGCCAAGTGTGACACCCGATGTAGCTGTGGTCATCTATGGGTCCCAGGGATCTACTTGGTGTTTGACAAGTGCTAAGCCCAAAATTTTGTGGTGTTTCATTGGCCCCTCTTTGTTGACGTTTAGAGGAATTGACCCGAGAAGCATTGACAAAGAAGTGCAAAACACCACAAGCAACTTGATGGAGACTTTGTCCTTCACCACTTGACTAGACATTATCGCACCATGTTCAGTAGTACATGGGATCGGGAAAGTGGAATTTTGTAGTTGATAGGAGAATGGGGATTGTGGGGCTTAGTAACTGCCCAAGAGATTGTGTTTGGTGAAAAGGGGATGCTCTGGTGTGTGGGTTATGATGATCCTTGTCAATAGCCATGATTTAGCGGACTCAAAATTCAGACATGTGATGTGCGTCCTTTGGCAAAACAAGACTCTTGGGTAATGTGCAAGAGAACTTGTTGGCAAGGCCAAAGCCACGGGAGGATTTGTTACACTCTTTGGGGGAACAAGGCCCTTGTTTAGTTTTTAGGGGAAGCCTGTTGGCGGAGAACCAAAGCTATGCAATTGGATGTTCGTCGATTGTTCTTGACATGAGTTCTTAGTTCCAAGACAACTACCTTCCTACCTGGGGCTTGTATGGAAAGTACCAGAGGTCTTGCCTTTTTTTTGGGAAGAAAATGTTGCTTTGATTTTGTACTCATGCGCAAGTGTTATGTTGTGTGTTGCAACTGCTTCAAAGTGTTACAATATGCAACAGCATGCTCAAATTTTTGGATGTACTGGGTGTATCAAAGGTGTGACTAATAGAGCATGTCGGGAAATGGGGATGTACTTAGCGAATGGTTTGATTTCGTCTGGCCATGTGTGCTATGAACATTATCCCATCTTACTGCTTCTGATGAAATGCATTATTGTGCGACAACCTCTAGGTGTCATCCTGCAAACATAACTCCAAGGAAACAAGAAAACCATGAGTGAATAAGCGAGCTTAGCCTTACAGGTGGGACAAAGACATCGAAGGTGATTTCAAGCACTATATATTAATGGCAGCAATGTTGGTGAGATTGGCTGATGGCAGGCGACGCAGTGATTCTGATAACTGAATGTGGCCGCAAGTTCTGGGACTAGAGATGAACTTGCCAGTTTATAGTTTTAGCGGACTATCATGGGTTAGTTTTATGTCATAACCTATTGTACATTGCCTGTTTAGCGTCGTGGCGGACGTTATGTTGCCAATTTCTACTCTTAGCAGATGATGAAGAGGAAAACCAGTTTATAGTCTTAGCAGACTCTAGCGAATGTGACTGTGGCAATTTACTTGTCATGCTTGACGGATGCTAGTTTATCGTCATTGCAGACACTGTGTGGTATCAGTTTATCATCATAATTCCAGGACAAGCTTTGGTATTGGTTTCTAGTCATAATCCAGGACTATTCTGTGGTATCAGTATATAGTCATGATCCCAGGACTCACACGTACCTGAGCTTGTACTCAAATGTAGAACGGCTTTAGGAACAAGTGACTGGTTGGATTGGCAAATTCATTTCCTTCCATATCGGCTAGCTTGAATGCTCCGTTCTCAAATGCTTCAGTGACCAAGTAAGGCCCTTCCCAGTTGGCTGAGAATTTGTCTGGGTGTTCCCGAATAGCTTTAAGCACAAGGTCACCTTCTTTGATAGGGCGCTTGTTGATGTCATGCCGATGTCGTTGTCGTTGTTGTGTTTGATACCATTCGATCTGATCGAGGGCGCACACGCATTCTTCCTCCACCGAGTCGAGGTCAATGATGCGCAGATCATTATTTTGCCCATCATTGAGGAGTCCGAAAAGTGTTATTCTTAAAGATGGTACCTATAATTCCAAAGGTAAAACAGCTTCTGAACCATAAACAAGACTATATGGCGTCTTACCTGTTGAAGTTCGATGTGTAGTACAGTATGCCCACAATGCGTACACCAATTGTTCATGCCATTTTTGCTTGCTTTGGGTGAGCATCTTTTTGAGTATCGTAATAATCGTTTTGTTCGTCACCTCTGCTTGCCCATTGCCTTGAGGATAGTAAGGGGATGAAAACGAGTGTTTGATCCCTAGACTTTCACAAAAGGTTTTGGTCTCAGCACTACTGAATTGTGGCCCGTTGTCAGTGATGATTTTCATGGGAATGCCAAAGCGGGTTACAATGTTTTCGAGAATGAAATTGCATACATGTTTTAATGTAGTTTTTCGAAGGGGAGCAGCTTCTACCCACTTCGTAAAGTATTCTGTTGCAGTTATAATGAAACTATGACCCATGAAAGACGAGGGGGTTATCTGGCCAATGAGGTCCAACCCCCACTTTTGAAAGGGCCATGTGATTTGCGCTGTATGCAACTCGTTTGGTGGGACATGTATCAAATTGCTATGTTTTTGACAAGTACTACATGTTTCGACTTTGGAGAGATAGTCGTATTCCATGTGTGGCCAATAATAGCCTAAGCATCTGATCTTTGTTGCCATGGCTTTTGGTGCTATGTGTCCTCCGCATAGCTCGTTGTGTACTTGTTCGACAATGGTTTGGGCATCGATACTATTGACACATGTTAGCAATATTCCTTCATAGGATCGACGACACAGTGTCCCCTACCAAGGTATACTGTTTAGAATGTTTCCGCACTACGTCTTTCTATGCATTTGTTAGATGTCGTGGTGTTTCACCGCGTAGAAGGTATTCTTTTATGTCGTCGTACCATTCTATCGCGTGTGTTGTACTAACAGATGCAATCAGTAATGTGTTGAGAGTATTGGTTATTGGTTCGGCACAACTGGTCACGGAGCTCGGTAATGCATGGAACATGTCCAGCGATATGTTTAATGCTAATGTGGCTAATGCGTCTGCAATGGTGTTATCATTTCTAGAAACGTGTTGCACATCGATGTTTTCGAATCGCCTTATTAGGTGTTTTGCCAAGTCGCAGTATGGTTGCAAATGTTGGGCTTTACATGTATAAACCTCTATGATTTGGTTTAAGACTAGTTGTGAGTCTCCTCTAACTACTAGCCGTGTGATGTCTGAAGCCAGTGCTACCATGAGACCTCTAAGGAGACCTTCATACTCCGCTATGTTGTTGGTACAATGAAAATTGAAACGGTAAGCAAAGGGTCGGATCTCCTCGGAGGGGTAAGTAATGACAACGGTTGCACTTCCTCCTCAAGAGGTGGATGCTCCATCAAAGTTTAGGATGGCATCGTAGTCATTAGGTACTATGTCTATTGCCCTTATATCCTCATCCAGGAATTTTGGCTCTATTATCGCTTGATTGTGTGTTGGTGATGTGGTCATTTGATTTGCTATAGCTTGACCCTTGACTGATGATTATGCTACATAGCACAGGTCAAACTCAACTATCATGGCTTTCCAGTGGGCTATCCGACTCGTTTCATAAATGTTTCCTGTTATGGCCCTTAGCACGTTATCCTTGCAAATTATGTTAACTTGGTTGTGGAAGAGGTAATGTCGCCACTTTCTCAAAGAGAAGACCAAAGCTAAACAAGACCTCTCCACGTTGTTATACTTTTTCTCATGGGCGACTAATGCATGGCTCAAGTAATATACAGGGACTTCGGTTCCATCATCTCGTTTCTAGCAAAGCATATACGCGATGGACGAATCCGAAGTAGCGAGGTAGATGTAAAATGGTTTATCGTTTTGA
Organism: Gnetum montanum; assembly: GCA_015680685.1. Lineage (NCBI taxonomy): Eukaryota > Viridiplantae > Streptophyta > Gnetopsida > Gnetales > Gnetaceae > Gnetum > Gnetum montanum. The sequence goes on from MNCI01029622.1 coordinate 31,473, forward strand.
GGTGGATAAACCGTGGGTAACCGGGCAAGTGTCGTTTTAATGTCATCGAATGCTTGTTGGCACTGCGGAGTCTATTCAAAATGGATGTTTTTGTGTAATAGGTGGTTCATAGGTTTTAGTTTGTTTGTCAATTTTTCTATGAAGTGCCTGATAAACTGTAATATACCTTGTAGACCCCGAAGTTCAGTAAGGTTGCCTGGTGGTTTCAGGTTTGTTATGGCCTTAACCTTATCAAGGTCTACTCGTATCCCTACTTCTGAGGATATAAATCCTAGCATTTTGCCTGTCTTGACGCTGAAGACACATTTTTTCGGGTTGAGTCTCAATTCATACTTCAAACAACGTTTTAATACTAAGTCGAGATCTTGTACATGTTGTTCCTCTATTTTTGAATTACCCACAATGTCATCCATGTAGTCGTTGAGTGAGTGCAATATGTAATCACTAAAGATAAATGTCATCGCTCTTTGATATGTGGCCCCAACGTTCTTGAGACCAAAGGGCATCATTGTGTAACAAAAGGTTTCCCATGGTGTCATAAAGGTTGTCCAAAGCTGATGCTCCAGGTTGATATGTATTTGATTATATCCCAAGAATCTATCCATAAAGGATAATAGTGCGTGCCCAGCAGTGGAGTCAACAAGTTGATCGATGCTGGGTAAAGGAAAATCATCCTTTATGGTTCCAACATTCAAATCCCGGAAGTCAATGCATAAGTGAATGCTTTCGTTCTTCTTCGGAACAATGACCATGTTAGACACCCACTCGGCGTAATCAACGGCTCGAATGAAGCCAGCTTGATAAATCTTGGTGATCTCATTGCGAACTGCCAATGCCACCTCAGGTTTAATCTTTCGTGCTTTTTGTTTTACCTGTCTCAACTTCGGGTCAAGGATAATATTGTGTTGGACAATTCTGGGATCTAGCCTAGGCATATCCGTATAGGACCAAGCGAATGCTTTCATATTTTCCCTAAGCACGTTCTCAATGTCTGTGGCTAATTGCGGTTTTAGTAATGTGCTTAACTTTAGTATTTTGGTTTTCCCATCGGGCATGGTGATGGGGGTTTCAGTCAACGAGTCTTCAGTGATATTTTCGACTTCTATGTTGAGGGATTTTGTCATGCTTTTGTAGTCGTCTATTATTTGCTGTGTTGAGGTGATGATTGCGTCTTCTATTGATGAACTTAGGTGGATGAGGCTCATGTTGATGTCCCTTGTAACTTTGCCATATGGTCCATCGATAATTAATGGTTCGGTTAAGCGTTGGCGATCCATCAGGCTTGCTCCTGCCAATAAATAGAGAGCGGAATGAGCTAATGGGTAACGTTTCTGTGTTTCTTTGGTCGTTTTAAATGATGTGTAAGTACATGGTGGATTATTGTCACACTGGGACGCATGGCAGTTTAAGGTCGTACTGGGCCGTAAGTGGCAATTTAACACCTTACCAGGCCGTTACTGGATTGGAGGATGATAGTTTAAGGCCATCTCAGGCCGTAGGTGGCAGTTTAACACCTTACCGGGCCGTTACTGGATTGGAGGATGACAGTTTAAGGCCATCTCGGGCCATAGGCGGCACTTTAACACCTTACCGGGTGACTTGCGGCAGTTTACGCTGGAGTGTTCAGCGTAAACGTCCAAAATGGGGTCCACGGGGGAACCAGGATGTAGTAATTTCTGTTTTTTATATTTTTTATTATTTTTCCTAGGCAAATTTTAGCGAAAAATAAGTAAAAAGGCACAAAATGGCAAAAAGGGAGCAACGGCGGTGTAAGCGACGGCGACGACGTCAATGGAGCGCTATAAAAGGGGGGTGTTTCATTTGTTACATTGCATTCTGGCGTAAGCGACTGAGCGAGCATAAGTGTAAAACCCAAACCCCAACATAGACGCTGACTATCAAACCTTAGCGTAGACGCCGAGCGTAGGCGTACAGAGTTTCAACCCTTAGCATGAGCTATCACTCCCAGCATAGACGCCGAGATGGGCAAGGGCAAGGAGGTGGAAGGGCAGGGAAGAAAGAGTCCTGACTTGACCTTCGTAGAGAAGAGCGAAGCCATGTTGCAGTGCTTGCCCCAGCCAAGGATTCCATCATGGCCTGGAACATCGCACAGGTAGGCTCTGATCCTGACTCTGTTTATTACCTTTATAGCGTAGATGGTCTTGTACACAGTCTTGGTGTATATGCCGAGCGTATACGCTCAGCGTAACAGGTTAATTTAGAGGGTTTCGGTGTATACGCCGAGCGTAAATTCGTAGCGTAAACTCGGGTTAGCGTAGACTGTCAGGGCGCAATCGGTTTTATCAGCATAAACATTTTTCTTGCACGATTATATTAGCATAAACCATGGCGTAATAATTTCTCTATGTGCGAAGTTTATCAGCGTAAGTCTTCTATTCTGTCAGCATAAGTTCTGTTTCCATTGTGACGGCGCATACACTGAGGGGTTTCTTCGACGTATATGCTATATGTACACTGCTGTTCTTTTAATTATGATGCAGCATAGACTTGTTTTTCATATTTCTAGCGTAAACTGTTTGCTCAGTGTTTAGCATAGACTATTTACACTGGCCACCTCCATGACGTATAGGTCGAGGGGTTTCTTCAGTGTATACGCTGAGCGTAAGGGGTTCGGGCATCAGCGTAATCAGTTAGTTGTCAGCGTATACGCTGGGTCAGGCAGCGTATATGCCGGGCGTAAACAGATTTTGGCAGTGGATACGCTAAGTTTAGCGAAGTTTACGCTAGGCATAAACAAATTTTGACAACGTCTACGCTAGGTTTTGACAGCGTATACGCTGAGCGTAAACAATTTTGAAAAATTTTCTAAGTGTCAGTCTACGATGTGAACTTTGGTTTTTCGCATTGTTTTGGTGCATGGCTAATTTTATGTTGATACTCTAGTTTTTTGCAGGGACAGTAAGCTGTTTCTCCTCGTGGTTGAGCTTGTTGGGGTGTTAACGTGGTTTGTCCCCATGGATGCAAATGAGCCTACCCCGGACCTAACCGTGGAACACAACGGGGTTTGGTTTAGAGAAGGTGCGCCTGATTTCTTGTCCTTCATATTGGACAACTTCGAGGTAGTCATCTGGTCACACCTGAATGAACTGGTGGCACGGAGCATCGTTGAGGCAATGCTACCAGGAGCCGCGAAGGGCATCCTTGTCTTTATGGAAGACATCGACGAGGGGCCATTTACAAATGAGGATAGTTCTTCCCTCTAGCCTAAGTCTGCACGCTCGTTAGCGCGCGTGTGGGCCCAATTACCACGAGGGCAGGACTACCTTGATAATACTTTATTTTTAGCCACGCGCGTGCATACATTATTCTAGAACCCTCCCGGCACAGTGTACCGAGTAAGCAAGTAGGACCATTCAAGTTTACCGCTTCTTTTCGGCGTTTGGCACTTGCCTTAGTTTTGATATTCACTCGTTTGTAGGCCAAAAGTTAATGCAGATGGAATATGCATCAAAGATGATGGGCTTGCCTTGATTCGCACTGCTCTAGAGGCATTTATGGCGGGTCCTACCCTTCGTAAAATTGTAATGGGTCTAATGAAGGGGGACATCATGTATTTTCATCAACGATTTTCTAGAGTGTTGGCACTGTGCCAAGCCCGTGGATGGCTAGATAAAGATTGGTCGGATCAAGGGCTAGTTTTCCCTTGTGACTCTGGTCCAGGAAGCACATCCAAGTCTTCTACAGGAGGTAAGTGACAATGTCTTTTTGATGTGCTAACATGTTTTAACTACCGAGGGTTATACTGATACAACAATCTTCTATTGCACTTGCAGTTGATGCACCTCCTGGTGGGGATCCCATCACAACTGAGCAAACTGAGACAACATTGTCAATGAAGTTCGAGGAGGTGACTAAGGCTCAGAAGTGGTTGTGTGACCATGCCTCGCCTTCTATTGTTCGCTGCTTGAATAATGTCGGCCTTATGGAGCTCCTCATGACCCTAAGTCCTGATGTATCAATAGGGGAAATGATTGGGATCGTGGATTCTTTTAATGAGTCTGTCTTGTACTACAGCACCCGGATTAAGGGTGTTAAAGTAGTTTTTCATCTATCGCCCGAGTTTTTCTCAAACTTATTCGGGGTACTGGGAGATGGCATAAATGTAGTCTTAGACAGAGCTCCATATGGTGCATGAGTTAGAGGACTAGTTGGGCCTGGCCAAGGGTGCCAAGGGGTTCCCGATGCAGGGGAAGGTGAAGGTTGAAGAGGTGAACAAACTGTATCCCTTGTTTAGGGCATGGGTATTTCCCAAAACCCTTTCCTAGGTGAAGAGCCTTAGGGTTGAGGCTATGCGCGTTATGCACACTATTCTGGAGACTGGTGTGCGTTATAACTGGGCTAAATTTTTGTTGTCGGGCATGCACAAGGAGATAGTGCAGTTGTGCTCGAATGTCGAGGCGCAATCCCACTTCACCTTTGCCTTCTTCGCCGGTTACCTTTGTTGCTTCGCCAAGTTTTTGGTAGTCCACATGGATAACAAGTTTGTTCTACAGGATCGGGGTCAACTATCCTGCCCATGGATCAACCACTTCTACAACACAGCCAAATCCCAGGATGCGCCTGAAGGCATCGACGAGTCCGTGACTATTACAACTGGGGGATCATCAGGCACCTCCATTCATACTCGCGATAGTCTGGGGTTAGAGCCAGATAATGTGCCCCTCACTGCAAGAAGGACTGAGCGGGTTATCAAAGAAATCGTGGGCCAGGCCAAGACAAAGCTGAAGAGACACGAACGCCCAACTAGAGAAGCTTCAAATGTAAGCGAGCAGCGAGTGAAGAGCATAAGGTTTAAGATGCCCGGTATGTAGCCTTGGCCATCTTATCATTTTATTCTTTTATTTTGTTCATAATTTTTCTTTTCAATTGCTTACATGTCACTAACGTCTTTGGCTTGATTCGAGAAGTGAGGAAGTAGGCGCTAGAACCATTACAGAGGAGGAGGAGACGAATACGGAGAGAAATAATGAAGAGGAAAATGTGGGTAAAGATCAGGGAGGAGGAACTAAGGAATTAAAGGAGAACACCACGGAAACTGAGCCGCTGGATGACCAGGGTGGTGTCGATCAAATGTTCCACAGGTTTCTTCAGGGAGATCTGGATTTAGGCGCTCCCCCAGAAGGTGACGAGGGGCGCGGTATGTTTTCTCTTTATCTTATTTCAACTTGTCCTGTTAGTTGTCATTTCTATGGTATTTTATCTTTAGATTTTCATTTTTCTCAAATGAAGGGAGCGAAACCAGGACGGTGCGGTTAGATGTACCGATGAAGACGGTTCCCCTTGAGAGGACCGCTGAGGTTAGTTCCTGCACCCGTGAGCCATTTACTTGGTCTGAAATGCCAAGTAAGATGGATTTTGTGGCTGGGATTATAGAAGAGGTCGTCGAGCGAATTCAGGAGACCCACCCCGAAATAGGTATATGATTTTTAAATAGTTTGGCATTTCAGAGTGTCACACCTTACTTCTATTGTCTTTCCATTTGATCGTTTCATATGCATAGGTGCCAAGTTGAGGTGGGATCCCTCCGAGGTGATTAGCATCAACAGTTTTCCTACACTGCCCCCAGAAGTGGAACAGGTACCAAGGCCGGTTTATGATGAGGTGGCAGAAAGCCTTGTCCATAACGCCAAGTCGGTGTGGACCTGTAGGCGATCCATCGAACAACTATGGTTGCAGATCCAGGCAAAGGAGAAGGAAATCTCTGAGTTATCAGCCGAACGCAATGACCTCAAAGCTCTTTATGAGTTCTCTTTGGCCCGATTAGCAGGTGATAGTTCTTGGCGAACATCCGAGATTACGTATAATAGATATTGGAACTTGTTAAATCGCCATGTGTCACTAACTCGGAGGTTCGCGGAACGTAAAGCCCAGATAGACCTATTGAATCTTAAGTGTTAGGATTGGAAGGCATTTGCCTCCAAGGTGCGTAAGTGGGGTCAAGATGAGAAGAATCATAAGCACCACTATAAGAAATTGTTGAAAGAAGTTTCTATAGAGAAACGGCAACTTGAGATGTTCGTAGAGGGTTTGGGCTTACGTTCTGTGTTCGATACTTTTGCGGAGAACACCATAGTTGAGATGGAATCTCCTAAGAGGGTTATTACCACTACTTCTGGGGAAGTTACTATGGGCGAATTTCCTCTAAAACGTCCTGTCTGGTTGGCTGTTGACAAGGGAAAGGCCTTGGCAGACGTCGACCTAGGCCTCGGTGAAACAGATTGGGCTAGTGTTTCGGAGGAGGAAAACCTTCGTCGATTGGAGTTTGGTTTGGGGAGGTCTCCTATGGTAAGTATTTTGTCATTGTGCACTTGACCTACTAAAGAATGTTTGAAACATTAATGCTCTCTTATTCTTATATTGGTTGTCTCATTTTGTACTTTCAAGATGAAGGCGGTGACGATGCTCAAGAGGCTGGCCCCAGTGGAGCAGAGGCCCCTGACACCGGTGGATCTAAAGGGGACGATCCTCCCGTCCCAGATGCTTAGTTCCTAGTTTTGTTTTTAGTTTTCTATTTTACGGGACTCTTCTGATTCCAATTGATACGGGAATTGTAAATTGAAAAATTTGAGGTATATTTAGAGAGGTGGTCGAAAACAGTTAACTCTTGTAATTGCATATCATTGCATATATATAAAATATTTTTGTTGATTTTGAGTTTATTTGCACACACAACACGACAAGGTAAAATGTTTTTGGTTTACTTTTTTTCTTTAAGCGTGATGCACTGGAGTAATTATAAATGATAGGCGAAAAGGAAAACAAAGTATAGGTGTAGGAACTAGTTTAAGGCCATTTCGGACCAAATTCGCACTAGTTTAAGGCCATTTCGGGCCCCAATGTAGGCAAAGGACCTTTCGGATGACATGGGTGGGTTTTTCTATTGATCGATCATTGCTGATCGTGGCTAGTTTTACATCTTTGTGGACATGATAGTTTAACGTCGTTCCAGACTTGGAGTGTAGCTTAGTGTCTTTTTTTTTTGACTTGTTGTAGTTTGACGTCATTTCGGACGGGTTGTAGTTTAACATCATTTCGGACATGTTTGAGATGGCATTATTTTAATAGTTTTTTGATTCTTTTTATTTTTACTTCAAGAAATATATTAGCTGGTACGATTTTGTATTCGGCGTCTCCTTCGTTGATCACATTAAATGGTAATTCAGTCTAGGGGACGTCGGATGGAATGGCTTCTATGTTAGTGTTTTCAGATGTTGCGGTAGTTGGCGAGGGTTCTGTGTTAGTTTCTAATCGAGATGGTGTATGTACAATGTCAGACGCAAGTGTTTCCATTTTAGGCGGACCTTGTTTCGTGTTCAAAGGTTCACTGTTTACCAGTTGTTGCACATTTTTATTGTTTCGCTTAGGCTCCTCAAGCTCGACCTCTGAGCCTTGGTCCATGTCCACATGTGATGAAATAATAGGTGTAGCCGCTTCTCCATGTATGATGATTTCACCACCCTGATAAGGCAGGTGAATCTCTTGATGTATAGGGGAGGAGACTGCTTTCAATTGAGCCAACCAGGGTCTTCCTAGTATCAGGTTGAATCCTGGCATTTCATCGACCACCACGAAGTCGACAGATGTGGGAAATTGGTCCCTCGCTATGAAGTCTAAGGTTATTATGTCTTTGACCATCACGCATGACCCACTGAATGATTTTAAACATGTAGTTGTAGTTGGTTGAATTAACTCAGTAATCCCTAGTTGTTCAACGATGGGGTATGGTACTACGTTTGTGGCAGCTCCATCGTCGACATGGACCCTATGTATCTTGAACTGGTTTATACGTATTGTTATAAACATGGGGGCTGTTGTTATCTCCCCTGTTTTCTTGTCCACCTTAATATTGTCATTATGGAAGCTTAACGGTTTAAGAGTTGTCCCGTGAGGCGAGTACATTACCGCATGAATGGAGGGTTCATTTGGGGGCAAGTCTTCACTTACCAGGATCGACGTTAACATACATACCAAAGCTTCCCGATGTGTTTGGGATACTAGAACCAAGTCGTACAAGCTTAGTGAAGTGTTCTTTTGCTTTAACGCTTGGGTGACTTGTGTCAAAGCTGTTGCGAAGTCTCTACTGTTGGGGACGTTTTTATCAACGATAACTAGGTCCATTGGGCCTAACAGTTTTATTTCATGTTTTGTTGGTTTGTCATTTTTGTTCGAAGCTATCGTTTTAAGTGGTTCATGTTTTTCAGATGATTCGCCTTCGTTACCTGCATCTGGTTGGTTATTAGGTGATGACATAGGTACGGAGTTAAGTGGAGTGGGCTTAGGTGGCCCCAGAGCTAACCATTGGCGTTCCTTCTCCACACGTTCATGTGTAAGCCTGTCTGCTAAGCGTTCTCGCGTGTGGCGTGGAGGTGGAGCTGGTCTCGGAGCTTCAGGTTGCCCTGGGATTCGCACCATCTATGGAGGCGGGCGAGGTTGCGGTTGGACAGTCAGATGTGGTTGAGCGGAAGGTTGGCCAGGTACCCTAATGACGTATGAGCTGGGTTTGCCTTGCGTTTGTGAGGTGGAGGCTTGGTAACCATTAGGATTTTCAGGTATCCTAACGACATATGGGGTTGGTTTCAATGAAGGTTGGACCTCCGCTGTTGCAACTGCTGGTGGTACTCAGATTACAAAAGAGGCAAGCCGAATAGAAGGGGTGGATGCATTCGAGGGAACGATAGGAGGGACACGTACCACATATGGTTTTGTCACGTGTCATGGCATTAGGCGTTGATACAGTTGGGGGCACTTGAACTACATATGGCCACTGCGGGGCACGCGGCGGATGGGGCATGGGTGTAGGCACAGCGAGAGGAACACGAACTATGAACGGATTATTAGGTGTTTTTTGTTTACACTCAGGGTAGATGGTGTTGATGTTGGGTGCCTCAGAATCATCATCAAGGTAGATTGTATTGATAACATACGGTGCCTCTTTGGTGTTCAGAGGATCTTTATACACCCCCATAGCTTGATTCTATGGTTGGACTGGGTTGGCCTCATTAAAGGTGATTTGGCCTTCGTCGATCATTCGTTGTATATCCTACTTCAAGGTAAAACAGTAATCTGTACCGTGCCCGTTGCGTTGGTGATAATCGCAGAAGCGATCCATTCTAAAACCTTTGGGCACTGGAGGCTCATCCGGTGTTACTAAGCTTGGGTTCTGAACGAGTTGATAGAACCGGTCGTGTCTCTAGATGGCCGCAGGGGATAACTATTTATGTTTCATCAACCCAGCCTTTAGGAGTTGATCGAAGAGCTGGGATGGCTTCATTGGCAGAGGCATGTATTGAGAGGGCTCTTTCCTCTCAAAATTTTGCGTACGGTTCGTTGTTGGGTTCCGCGATGATGATTCTGGGGCAGTTGTGGGAGTAGGTTTATTATAGTTAGTAGAGGTTACTAGCGGTTTGTTTTGTTGTTGCGTTCTTGCTATTGCCGCTATAGTTGCCTTAGCCTTCTCTTTATCTTTTTTAGTGTGTTGATTTTTAAAAGCTAGGTATGCAGGGTCGTGGCTGTTTTGAGCCGCCTCCTCTATGTTTTTGATCTGTACAAAAGCTTGATTAAGGTTACGCGTGTTAAGATAGTACAACTTGGATTTAAAGAAGTCATTAACAGCCACTTTTAGAATTGTGAGCATGTATGTTTGGGAGATTGGCTCATGTAGCTTGTTGAGCGCAGCACTCCACCTCTGAATGAATTTCTGTACAGGTTCAAGTGGTGCTTGTTTAACCTGTATGAGGTTGTCTAGTGTCACCTCAGGTTTCAAGTTATACTTGAACCGAGTCATGAATTGGTGTAGCAACTCTTCCAAGGAGAATATAGAGTTCCTTGGCAAGGCCCGGTACCAATCGAGTGCTCTCCCGACAAGGGACATAGGGAACACTCGCAAGATGACATGGGGCCATGCCTGGAGTAACGCGCATTCTAACCTAAACGTTATGAGATATGCATTGGGGTCCATCTCCCTGTTATATTTAGTTAGTGTTGGTAATGAAATGCCCTTGGGCAAGGTTAGAGGCAGGACGGAACGACTGATGGGGTCATCGTGGTAGAAGTCCACTACCTTCAGCTCTCCGTCGGCAGCCGTTTTGAGGCGCTTTACTTTGTCAATTAATTCTTGCGTCAGTTTTTTGGCATCTGCCTAGTCCTAGGCACTAGGTGACAAGGCAACTTGAGGTTGTGGTATATTATACAGGTTAGACTGTTGGATGGTGGGTTGAAACGCTGAAAGCTGCACGACTGGCAGTTGTGCTTGTGGGATGTTTACAATGGGTGGCACTAAGGATGGCATGTTATAGAGGAAAGGTTGTTGTTGTTGTGATTGGGGTTGTATCTGGGGAATGCTGGCTGGTGGAGTCGTATGGGGTGGCACGTGGTGGTAAGAGGGTTGATGTGATAGCCTACCCCTTGTTGTCCATTGCCTAGCTACATTTTGTGGGGGGACTCCTTGTTGGATTACGATGGTGGAAGGGGCCCCGTGCGTTTGGATATGGGGGATGTAGTGGGTGGACATGGATGCTGGTATCACATATGGTATCCCTATCACTCGAGGTGTGAAAGTTGCTCACATATTATTGTGCGGGGGTGGTGCTTGCGAGGATGGACCGGCAGCGGCAGCTAAGATGATGGTGAGGGGGAGAGTATTGAATTACGGGTTGTTCAGAGAAGGGACTTGAACTAATGCTGATGTGTCTGGTGAGGGTATTTGAGCTTAGGTGAAATTGAGGTGTTGGAGGGGCACAATCTCTCCTGCGCCTAGATGAAACATGGGATTGATGTGGTTTTGTGGGCTAAGGGTATGATAGGAATCCTCGTGTTCTGATTGGGCCGCAAACTTGTCCTCCTCTTCTTGTTGGAGGTCTACTGCAGGTCGATCCAACGACTGGCTCCTTTGCAGGAGGAGTTGTGTGATGAGCTCTGAGTACTGTTCTGGGATAGGGATTACATCATATGGAGTTGGGATGAACTCACGTCCTCCCCTGTAGAAGAGTTTGTACTGCCTCTTCACCTCCATTTCGACTCGATCTACAGCCAGGCCAGCTTGTATCTTCACACATATGAATTTATACTGGTCCTGTGTGATAATGTTAGAGGTTGGGTCCCTCCCTTGCAACCTTAGGGACCGACGGGGCCCTGCTGTGGGTTGTGCCGTGGGCTATTGGACAACCATGGTGCCCACGACGTTGGTTACTTGAGCGGTTGTAGCGGTGGTGTTTACGGGGTTCATGATGACCTATTGAGGGTATGACACAGGGCAGAGGAGCGAAATTAGTGCACTTAGTACAGCGTAAACTAGGTGGCAAAGTGTAACATATACGCTTTAACGTTCAGCATATAACGTCAGCGTAGACAGCGTATACAATGTAAGGAGTGCAGCATATACGCTAGGCAGCGTATACAGCATCAGGGTGCAGCGTAAAACAGGATTGCTACGTACAGACTATAATGTAAACTAGAAAGTGGCGTAGACGAAGTCCACAGCGTAAGTAGAGTAGCGTATACACTGAGCAGCGTATACAGTGTCAATGTGCAACGTGCAGTGATATAAATGAACAGTAGCGTGAACTAGTTTGCAATGTAAAGAGAATAGCATGAATAGAATCGCGAAGTATGCAGCATAAACAAAACCTACAGCATAAAAAATGTGCAGTGTAAAATTTATCAGTTGTGTATGGCGTAAGAAAAATCTACGGCGTGAAGCGTGTAGCGTACGTGTGGCAGCGTAGATGCTGGGGTCTCTAGATGGAGTCCACGTGGACTTGACAGCGTAGACACTGGAAGACATGTAGAGAAAGTTTTGAATAGGTCAACGAAGGGCGCTGATCAGCGTAGACGCTGGGGAGCATGAACGTAAGGTTTTAGGCGGAGGCCCTCCTTCTAGTGCCAATTTCTGTACCACCTGAAATCGTCGATCTCTGGCTGGAAAGAAATAGAGACCATGGGAATCACAGGGCCAGCATAGAAGACCCTGCCTTCGCCTGAGGGCGAGCTGGAATGCACGAAGGCAGAGTACCTTGGGTGGTCCGCACGCGGATCAGACAAGGATTTCCCCGAACATACACCGAAGTGCTATACGCTAGGTTATACGTAAACGGTGTAACGGGCATAAACAATGTAAACAATGCAAATAGAGCGTAAACATAAACAGACGTAAACAGAGTACGTATAAGAATTAATGCAAACTATGAACGATTATGGGAAGAAAATGTAACAATGGCATTACAGAATGAAAGTACAATGCACCGGTCAAACACAGTTGTGAATGGAACACAAGGCAGATGAGAGCCCCAGTGGGTGCAGCGAGGATTACGGCTAGTTCACTGTAAGCACGGCGTAGAGATAGTATCCTTAGCGTATAGAGTTGTCCAGCGTAAGGGGTTTGGAGCTCTGATTTGCAGCGTCTCTGATCTCTCTGGTTTGCTCTCGGAATTTTTTCAACCTTTGTCATTTCGTCAAAGTTTGGGGTTTTATACAGGTTTTCACAGCAGACTCGGGTGGGGCGACACGTGGCGCGTTGATCGGGTGGGGCGACACGTGGCGCATTGATCGGGTGCAAGGGCGTAAAATTTACAAGCGTACAATATGTTACATTTGCCGGGTGTATACGCTGTCTATAGCGAGCGTAGACTATGGGCATATACGCTGGAGGTACTGGCTGGATGCGAACTTGGGCGCAGATGTCATTGACGCTGGCGTATACGCCAGGCGTATACACTGATGGATGTTGAGTGTATACGCCGGGCGTATACGCTGAAGGTTGCTTCCTTGTGCCAAATCTCGCTCTATAGTGCTGTTTTCATGCCGTCTTTGGATGTTTCATGCCAGATGTTTGCATCTTTTGTATCTACTGAGCGTACATATGAGGCGTGTATGCTGGTCATCTACGCCGGGTGTGTACGCTGGGCGTATAAGCTGTGACTTTGAGCGTACACGCTGGGCGTATACGCTAAGGGTTTGAGCATATACGCCGGAAATGTACACTTGGACGTATACACTAGGCGTATACGCTAGAATTGGAGACTTAGTGAAAATTAAACATTGGATCTCTAAAATTGCCAAGTGTGACACCCGATGTAGCTGTGGTCGTTTGTGGGTCCCAGGGATCTACTTGGTGTTTGACAAGTGCTAAGCCCAGAATTTTGTGGTGTTTCATCCTCAAGTTCTTGTGCATGTAAGGGCAGGTTTGCCTGAACCTTAGCACAAAAAACCTTATACTACTCATATTGCTGAGCTGAGCCCTCAGGTCCTCGATTTTGGATCTTGAGAGATCAGCGTGGCCCCAGCACTGGGCTGGGCGGTTGCTCAGAAACTATAATTCCTTGAACCGAGAGGGTGACCTCAACGTTAGAGGTAGTAGCTACTGTGCTCAGGGAAATCATTGTCGTAAGGCTAAAAGGGATTTGCAAACAAGGAAAATAAGGAGATCAGAAGGCGATCGGAGGTTTTCTGTCTTGTAGGATTCCAAAGGAACCATCGGAATGACCGATCTGCACCACACAATGCATAAACAACTGCAAGAGTGTGTCACATTTACACTAGTGTGTGACAGGGTACAGAACGCATGCAAGACCACCGTGAAACATGGAAAAGGCACCAAAAGGCCATCCTTCTAGTGCCAAAAAACTGTAGCGAACAAAAACATTGGTGGCTAGAAACACCTAGAGGTTATTGGGTGAAAAATCTTAACCCCTAATCCATGCGAGGGTTGTGCTAGATTAAAAATGGAAACAGGGTGCCCTGAACGGTCTGGTCAATCAAATAGGGACTTAGTCGGTGTCACTCAACCTTTCGTAAATGTGTAATGTGGAAGCGATGTTTGTAATGTAATATAAAAATTAATAAATGTAAAGAAGTAAAAAATAGTGTAAAATGCAATAATAATGAGCTGTAATGTGAACTAGAGTTAGAAAATGCACTACCTCAAGACTGCAGCTTTACTTTGTTGAAGTGGATACAATCAATTCCGCAACACTGGGAAGCATAGAGATCCCAAAGGTAACGAGAACATTCAAAGTAGGCCAATTATATTCTTGAATGCTAACAATGCAAAGTGCTACAAAGGCAACAGAAAAGAGCTCACAAAATGCCAAGCAAAATGCCAACTGCTTAGTTTTTCCAACTAAAATTTTGCCAACAACCCCAAAATTTGCCAATCTTGCTAACAGATTTGCCAAATTTTTTTGCCAACAATAAATTTTTGCCAACCAATGCTCAATTTTTTCCAACCCCTTGAGTGTTGCTAGTCGGGGTATTTATAGGACCAGGAGCATGCGAGAAATGCAGCCTAGATGCTACATGTCCTGGACTTGCAAGATGCTGACGTGTCTATGCTGCATGGACATGCAAAGTTGATTGACGAGCCTACCACACTGCAATTACGCTATCAAAACTAGAGATGCTGGGATCAAATATGTCAAAAATGTAGATGAGGAATGAGGCACCGTGAAGTAGAGTAGCTGCGTGCTACGCAATGTAGCATAGCATGTTGATGTAGCGTAGCAACTTGCTACGTTGTGCTACGCTATGTAGGGTAGCACAGCGTAGAAGCTTGCTACGTTGTGCTATGCTATGTAGGGTAGCACAACATAGCCACTAGTTCAAAGAAGAAATTAGCATTGAAGTTAATTGCATCTACTAAAAGGTTCACCACACGTCAAGTCAACTTTTGCAACACTTGGTTTGATATGCATCTTTTGCTACGCTACGCTACGGTACGTAGCATAGCATAGTGTAGCAATTGGCTTCATTCGCAATCTTTGTTGAAGTCGCAAATGCTTTCTTAGAGCTTTGATCATGCTAAAAATTGCAACTTTTACCTTCTGTGAAGAGACATCTGTAAACTTGCTAACCTTGCATCTGAGAGGGTCATTGCTACTTTTGAATCGTCACTATGCCATGCTCCGCTATGCAGTGTAGCACAGCGTAGCAGCCAACGTATCTTGCTTTCTATTCAATCTGCCACTTTCTGATGAGAAGCATTGCTAAGGACTTGAAGTTGAATAAGGAAATTGATTTTGAAGGCCAGAGTGCCTACCGAGTGCAATTGAAATCATTAGCCAAGCTGAGCCTTTCTATTTTGCCTTTGCTACACTGTGCTATGCTGTGTAGCCTAGCATAGCGTAGCACTTTGTTCTGCAATAGTTTGGTTGCCTGAGCAACTATCTTCTAAGGCCTAGTACGCTACATGGCGTAGCATAGCATAGCAAACTTCCTCACTAGAAAACTTGCCAAACTATTTGGCACATCCTGAGCACCACCGACAACTCCCAGCATGGTTTTTGAGTAAACTGTTAGTCAAGTGAATTACCCAAGTGGGCAGGCTGGAGGGTCCATCGGGCTTGTCAACACTGGGAGTAGAAAATTTTCCAAACTGGATAATCTAAACTCAAAGCATCCATTTCTTGCCAAACTATTGTGAGGCTACACTTGTGGAAATGTTTGCCTCATTTCCAAGACCCTGGTGAAGCAAGAATGCCTTGAAATTTTTTGGGGTGTTTCAATGGGCTGCTCAAGCGACCCCACTAGTGGGAGCCACTCCTACAACACCTCTAGTGGGACTAGTTGATGCACCAATGGCACCTCCAATGATGGCTGCTTCAGCAACCCCACAAGCAATCTAATTCATGCAACCTCTCATAACACCTCCAGGATTGAATCAAGCCTTTCAACTTATCCAGCCCATCATAGACAAAGTTAAGTGGCTTAAAGTG
Source organism: Gnetum montanum (assembly GCA_015680685.1). NCBI lineage: Eukaryota > Viridiplantae > Streptophyta > Gnetopsida > Gnetales > Gnetaceae > Gnetum > Gnetum montanum. The sequence continues at coordinate 47,201 of MNCI01029622.1, forward strand.
GCTAGTTCTAAAATAGTCCAATTAATGGACTTTTAAGATGATGACCCAATCAGCCCAGTTGTTCCTCCACTTACATTGCCCCATGGGGTGCAACTTCCCCAATTTACAAAATACAATAGAGAGGGTGATCTGAATGTCCACCTAGTTAGCTTCAGATCTAAATCCTTGTTATTACAACCATGGCCACATGCTATCATTCATGTTTTTTCCATGTCATTGACTAGCAAGGCTTTGAATTGGTATCTCACACTTCCTCACGCATCAATTGTAATGTTAGAAAAATTGTTGAGCCATTTTGTGACTTGCTTCAAGTATAACTTGAAGTTGAAAGTCACCCTAGATCAACTTATGAACATTAAATAAGAACCATTAGAACCTGTTCAAAAATTTATACAACGCTGGAGCGCTACTGTAAGTGAAATCCGTGAATCAATCGTCGAATCCCATCTACTTGCTATATTTAAAGGGGTTGTCAATGATTTCATCAAATCTAAGTTATATTACCTAGCACCACATTTCCTTAGTCAATATTTTGCGCAAACAAAAATTATACAAGACACAACAAAAGTGAGTAAAGACCTAGCTTATGTAACTTACAAAAATGCATACACGAAGAAAGAGAAAGAAAAAGGAAAGGCCACCGTGGCCGCTGTGGCCAATGAAACTAAGCCCAACAACAAACAACTTTCCAAAGCACCTAAAACCACAACCACTGCTACCAAAGCATCAAGCTCTAGTAACACAGGGGTTAGCCAACCTACAGCATCGATGGCCATAACACAAACTATGCCAAGGCCAAATTTTGAGCATAAGGATCATTCCAAATATACTCCATTGCCAATTAAGTTATTGGAGCTATTGGTCCAACTCTTGAATGCTGGGCACATTCAGTTTAAGAAAATGTCAATAGAGGCTCGTAAGCAGCACAAGAGATATTGTGAAATCCTTCACGACCCCTCTATAGCCACACCTAATGAGCCTCCTATGCCTAAAAATTTTAGGCTTGAACGATTCTACAACTACAACCAATTGTGCAGTCATGATACCGACTATTGTCTAGCATTAAAAGATGACGTTTAATTAATGATCAATAAAGGCAAGTTGATCCTTGATGAGAGCAGTCCTGTCTAGCCTGAACATAAGTTGATGAATGTCTATAAAGATCCATTGAATGCTAATAGTCTAGGTTACACTATTAATTCCATCAACATTGACGATAGCGAAGAATCACAACATGAGCCATTTGTGGTTTATGTGCCTCCCCATGATGCTAAAGTTCTAGTACCAACAAGGTCGCAAACCCCTTTTGTCATTAATGTCTCTCCATAGACATTTGTTACACCCTTTATACTTAAAACTACACCACATGCCACTGCAACAACTCAAGCACCTTTCATTATCAAGGTGTCAAAGCATGCAAATTCCTCGACTACCCAAAGTCTAGTGGTGGGAACGACATCATAGCCTTCTCATCCAAGGAAACGTGAGGAACACTTAGTAGATAAGTTGGCTAGAAAATGCACTACATTGGGCCCCCCAAAGCCCATCCCTTTTTCGGTAGTTCCTATGACCTCGTCATCAAAAGTCACTAGCATCGACACACACATGCAACCATCGCCCCTTGATCCAAGAAAATCTATTGTTCAATCCAAAGCCACTCCTCCTCGGAAGATTCGTCTTTTAGGCCATATAGAAGAAGCAAAAACTGGCAAACAACTAGACAATGAATAGGACTTCCTAGATACTCTTTCACAGGTTAGGCAAGCTTTGAAACAAAAAAATATAACCCTAATCTTGTATGATTTAATAATGACTTCTGTAGCACACCACAAGGATTTAGTCCATATGTTAGCATTTATCCCCATCAGTGAGAACATGCCAGCCGAGGAGAGAGCCATCCATGCTATTATGCTTCCATCTACAGAGGTAGAATCTTGACCAACTCATCTGGGTTTTCATGACAAAGCCATCAAAGTTGACCTTGAGAAGGGTCAAGTAACAACTACCCCCATGTTTATAACAATCCATGTAGGTTAGTACAAAATTCGTAGAGTGCATGTCGATGATGAAGCTACAACTAATGTGATCCCATTCCCCGTTGTTGACAAGTTGGGCCTAGTGGATCAAATTAAGCCCACAGAAACTTCTTGTTTAAAGTCATTCAACAAGGAACGTGTCATGGTTAAAGGAATTGTTATGATTGATTTTGTGGTAGGGGACCAATTTCCCACCAATGCAAAATTTATCATGGTATAGGAGATGCCCAAATTTAACTTGATCTTGGGAAGATCATGGTTAGCCTAGTTAAGGGCTATCTCCTCACCTATACACCAAGAAATCCACCTACCCTATGTGGGTGGAGAGGTGGTGATCTTCGGTGATGAAGTAGCCCCTCGAGCTATAAACAATATAAACGTAGAGTAAGGGTTGAAGATAGAAATCTTCGAAGATGTATCACCTACCCATACTGAAATCCCAAGTTTGGCAAATGAGCTAGTCAAAACCACCAACTTACATGAAGAAACCACATGGGCTGAATTGCCCTTTCAAATGGTAGATGATAGCTTGGGGAAATATCACCTCAACTCTTCTTAGCCATATGCCTTGCCTAACCCACATCGAGTTAGGAAACAATTACATGATTAAGATCTACCTCCTACTCTATTTCCATGAATTTTTTGCTTTAACACTTTTGTTTATATAGTATCAAGTTGCATTATGTTCACCATTTGCATTATGTTCACTGCTTGCATTATGATCGCTACTTGTATTAGTTATATCAAACTGACTCGGAATGGCCTTAAACTATCGCCCAGCCCGAAGTGACCTTAAACTATCACATGGCTTGCCAAGGCCTAAAATTGGCAACCCACCCTCCATAGCAATGGCCCAAAATGGCCCTAAACTAGCATATGGCCCGAAATGGCCTAAAACTAGAGCATGGGGCCCTTAAGAGGCCCAAGCACATCAAATATATATATATATATATATATATATATATATGTAATATTAACCAAAGAAAATAAGATAAGCATCTCATGTGTCATTAAATTGCAAATATATAATCCAAATTTGAGTCCATACTTAAGAGTGGCAACATTGCCTCATAATAAGGGGTTATAATTCAAAGAAGCAAAGAAATGTTTTCAACAAGCTATGGGTCTTCGCTAGTGTCTTTGTCTGCTACACCACTAGGTCCCACATCCTCATGTGAATCCTACATGAATCAAACATAAAGTAATACATCAATGTGTGGGAAAGGGTAATGCATAAGGCTCTCAACAAACAAACTACAATAAAGTAAAGCTCGGGTACTTGAGATGGGCCTGCATCCATCTCCAGAGGTATTTTTTCAAGGCCAGACACTAGGCATCACAAAATCTCTTCCTTCGTTAAGTTGGGCCAATCATTGTCCCCTAGATCAACACTGGCTACAATCTTTCCTTTTTCTACAGCTGTCTAGGTAGGTGGCCCTGGGGAAAAGGTGGTAGTAGTGGTCTCCCCAAAAGGCAAGGTCACCTCTCTCTTGGGAGATTTACTCACCACTACCTATTTTGCAAATTTTTTATAGGCCTGACTAGTTCCAATTACGTCAAGAAATAACTCACGAGTATGAAATTCTATAGCTACATCCCTATACCTCTGGCAATATGCGGCACATTCTATCTTATACATGTGTTTATGATTTTTTTGTGCCTACCCCCACTCATATACTTTGGCACTATAATCCTTCTAATCTTGATTTTTCTAGGCCAATAGATCCATTTGAGAACATTGTTCAATCATTTCCAAGGTAGTCTCATTCTTGGCTCATACAGCTAACTAATATCTAGCATAATCGATTACGGTCATACGCCAACTACCATCTAAACTATCATGGGCCATTAAGAACTCATTCCTTGACCACAAATCTTCCAGCTCAATGGCTTGACTTACTTTCTCCTTCTCAAGCTTTTGGACCCATTTCTAGAGGTCTTCGTTAATGCATCTACACTCCCATAGGGATCGTGCCGAGTATAGCACACATTTTATTGCCTCCTTGTATACATCACGAGGCACCTTGGTTACCTCTAGAGGGAGTTCAGGCACAACGTTGACTTCAACCACCTGTCTTGGATCCCACTTAAGTTAAGAAGTTGTTATACCACGAATGAGAAAGCATCAATTATAAGATGATGGCAAAAATAGAATCACATAGAGAGAAAATGTTATAGTTTAAATGCACCTATCTCAGGGTTCATTTGCCTTAAACTATCAATCATATCATCTTATACCCCTTTCTTAAAGGTAAATTTATCTAGGGTCTCTATCCATGGCTATAGGTGAAAGGAAGAGGAAGATTCAGGAGCCTTAGTAGTAGTGTCTACTGCACAACAAAGCATGTTAGCATTGTGAAGAAGAGGAAAAGGAAAGTGAGCAGTAACATAAATGACAATGCAAAGCTCCTACCCAGCAAACCCTCAGGGGTGAGAGTAGGGGGATCATCCATCAACATACTGTCAAACAAATCATGAAACTTACAAGCCTCAAACTGTAGCCCCTCTTCCTCCAACTGACTTAAAAGTGTAGCAGCATCTTCAACCGTCATGTGTGCCTTAGGTTCTGGGGTATAGTCTATAAAAGATTCCTCTGTAGCCAGGGCCTCCTCCTTTGTAGTAGGGGCCTCCTCCTCTTCTTCCATAGCAAGAGCCTCAACCTTAGGAGTGAGAACCTCTTCTTCATCTATGAAACATAAGCTAATGTTAAGATGCTACCCCAACATGTGCATAAAAAAAAAGACAAAAGAGAAATGAGCAAGACAGCCAAAGAATACTCACCAAAAATCATAGATCACACATTACGAACTTTGATTTGTAATCTTTTACCCCTTTCTTCGCTTATACATGGAGGCTCTTCAATAGGATGAGGCTTCTTAAGTTGTAGCTTTGACTTTACCGTTTCTGCAATAAGGTGTGCCCTCCTCATCAGGTTACCCATGTTAGTGGGGGGGGGGGGGGGGGCNAGCTGTCTTGTGCATGAAAAGATGGTCCTACCTGATCTTTTGTCGTTATTGAAAAGGACTCCTCGATGGCTTCCAAAGGGTCCTAAGATCGGGTAGTATGAAATACTTGGTGGATCCATGGTTTGGAGATTGGGGTACGATCCTGTAACACCCAATTTCCATTCTCCTAGACCACCAAAAATTTGGAAAACTGTCTTAAACAAGCTATGAAAAAGGTAAAATGCACATTGAAATGGGTATCAAGCTTGTCATGGAGCTTAACCATTTCAGCCCGCAAGTCTTCAAAAAGATACTTGGCCTAATTGTAATGAGCCCCCTCTTCCTTGATCTCCCTCATAATCCAGGCCTACTTTACTATGAGAATTTTCCCTTGGGAAAGTAACTTGGGGAAAGCACGAGCCTGGAAGATAGGGTAAATCTTATGAGCTACCTCTAATTTAATTTTCTGCATGTAAATTCCCTTGTGATCTTTGCTGGTCCCCAGTCATTCTTCTATGTCCCCTTAATGGTTTACATCTTTGCTAGTTTTCTCCCCCATAGGTAAACCATTAGAGGGAATGTTGAAGAGATCTAAAAAAATGTTGTTCATGATCTCAAGTACCACCTGCACATTATGGACTCGTGTGTGAAAGTGGTTGGTGCTTTCTGTAAAAGAACTGACAAGGGTAAGCATTTTCACAGCTAGAATGCTTGGATTTACTACCAAAAAGAGGTCCATGAGCCCAGCCTCTTGGACCTTCTAAACAATGGTGACTAGAGCTCCATTGTACAGCCAAAATTGTGACTCATCAACTTCACCATACTTAAAGAAGAAGTTAGTTTCGTTACGACCTAAGGTGATTACTATAACTTCTTTGGACTTAGCTGCCACTGCAATAATCAAGAATAAAATCAACAGAAAAAGTGCAACAATAAAACTAATCAATTGATTAATCAAGAGCATATGAAAACACATGTAGAACCTAACTCACCTGGTGTGAATGGCGTAGGGAATGGTGGTATTTTCACTAGAACTTCCTCCATGGTAGGTACTCTATGAGATGCCCACGCACCATCCAACCATCCAAGTTTCTCAAACTTTAGATAGAACTTAGAGTACTTGGTTGGATAAGTCCTAAAGTCGGTCCCAAGTTGTTCTATAACACCGACATGCACGTTCTTGGTAGAAGAGAACTCTTGTAAGGCTATTTCAGCCAGGGCCAACGCCCCCTCTTTATCATGAAGACCATCCTTGTCAATTACAAATTTGGCAATACCTAGAACACAATAAGCATCCCAACTATACAAGATAAATGATATAACACTTCTAAGTATCTTCACAGGACTCACCTACCAGCACAGTAAACAATTCCATATGGGTTCTAGAAGAAGGTGTCCAAATGATGAGCAACAAACAATGTGTTGTACTTGTGGTGGCACTTGAATTCAGGCATGGCCCAAACCTAAGATAAGAGTCTCAAGCCTTTTGGATGCCAACTTGAGCCCCCTACCCCTTCACCTTCACCTAAGATAACGTTTCAACTAGGACACCTGCAGTCTCGGCTGACAAGTGTGACCATACCATCACACTAAAGTGACGAAGGAGGAACTCTAAGAATTTTCATGTGCCTTCTTAAAACCAGACCACCTGGTCCCTTACTCATGCATGGGAAGGGGGAACATTAGCTACAGGAGCACTTAGGCAACATGGAACACCTACCAGCTCGATCATGATCAAGATTGGTTTCAAAATAACCCTGCGTGTCATGACAAAAAAACGTTAGTTTACAATTAAGGCACTTTGTGAGGAAAAGACTTTTAAAAAATGTTTTTTCAAATGTCAGTTACGCTACTGTATAGCATAGCAGCCCCTTGTATTCAAATTTTGCTAAGTATGAGACATTGCATCCATAGCACTATTGAGAAAACCAAAATTTTTTCCAAGTATTTGTCCCACTTTCATAACTTGTTAGGTAGCATAACAATTATAACATCCCACATAGCGTAGTGGTTGCATCATGTGCAGCGTAGCAGGTACACTCCATGTAGCATAGCGGCTACATCATGTGCAACGTAATGGCTACACCCCGTGTAGCGTCGCAACATAGCAGGTACACCCCATGCAACATAGCAACTGCATCATGCGCAACATAACGGCTACGCCTCGTGTAGCATAGCAGCACAACAACTATGCCCCACGTAGTGTAATGCCTACGTCACATGTGATGTAGCAGCATAGCGTAACAAATACCAAAAACATGACATAGCCTGTCAGTCATGCTATCAAAGGCGACATGGCCTAAAGAAAAAACACACAACATTTGCAAAGCCCCAACCCTATTCCACCGTGTGAAACGCAACAAAAGCAAACAACACCCACCCCATGCATGCTACGCTACCTAGAATGTGTGCTACGCCACACAGAATGTTTCAAACCCTCCAAAAAAATGATATGTCACCCCAATCACAACAACAGTGGCCATGGTAGCAACGCAATGTCCATGGCTACAGTTGCGATGGCACTAGTAATGACCATGATGACTGCCGCAAACGCAGCGACATCAGCCATAGTGTAGCGATCGTGGTGGCTACCATGGCCAAGAGCGGCAACAACCACAGCGTAGTAGCCATAGCAACCATAGCCACTAGGGTGTGGTGACCATGACAAAGAAAATTACAATTATAGCCCCATTTAATAGAGTGCCTCAGAAAAAAAGAAAAAAAAACAAAGAGAGCAAAGCATAACATGAACAAAGGTAGCATAGCAACTTATCGAGAAAATGGTGTCTCTTATCATTCCTCAATGCATGCTCTAGGGAGACTCCACAAAGTTTGCTCCCCTTTGTCCACATTGGCAAGACCTGATGTCTACACTCACTCCTATGCACCATTGCCTTGATGTCACACTTGGGCCTGTCAGTGGTTACATTGCAACTGCTACGCTCTCTCTCTCTGAATCATGCTACGCTCTGGGCTATTAGCTCTAACTATGAAAATGATAGGTTTACCATGGATAAACCCCTATTTATAGCCTTCAGGGTTACAAGACATGTTACTTTTTTGGGATGTCCCATGTCCCGCATGTAATGCAGGACACTCCATGTCTCGCACGTAACACAGAACATCCCATGTCCTCTGCATAACATGGGACACCCCATGTCCCCTACAATGTAGCGCATAAATGTCCCAAAAAAACAAAATATTTTTTTCCCTTATTTCAAAATTTTAAGCCTAGTGACGGTCTGCTATAACCTTAAACTAGCAATTTTGGAGTTCCCTTTACATTATAATCATAGTGATGGTCTGCTAGGACCTTAAACTAGCAATTTTGAAATATAGTTTTGCACAATGATAGTCTACTAAGACCTTAAATTGGCAATTTTGAAAATTTTTTTGCATGGCCACGGTCTGCTAAGACCTTAAACTGGCAATTTTGTAGTATAGTTTTGCATGGTCACAATTTGCTAAAGCCTTAAACTGCCAATTTTGTAACATTGCATAATTACCTTGCATACATTTCACTTCATGTTGCTGTGTTAAGCAGGTATCACTTGACTCTATGTATTTTTCTTATTTTTTTAGGAGTTCTTGGAGAAATGGCTACGCATGTTGATCTCGATTTGCCCTTAATTCTAATAGGACCCCATGGTAGGTTCATGAGACGCTTGAATGTAGAGCTAGTAGACTTCGAACCATCCCCTTGTGACACCAACATAGCATCCTTAGAAACATCCCTAGACTGGCCCAAACATCTGGTCCAAGCCTTAGACTTAGAAGCTGGTGATGTAACTGAGGACCCCCTTATCAAAATCCCCATGACTACATCCAGGGGCAAGGTGAGAATGTTAAAGGTTAGCTTCCTATTGGAGCCATAGGTTTAACAAGATATCTCTAAAGTCATTAATGATAATGTCAAAGTGTTTTCATGGTCATATGAAGATATGTTGGGCTTAGACCCATGCACCATACAACAAAATATCATCCTAGATTCACGTGCCAAAGTGGTCAAACAAGAAGCTCACAAGATTAAACCAGAGATTGCCTTAGCCATGCATGATAAGATCACCAAACTTTATCAAGCAGGGTTCATCTAGGCAGTTAATTATGTGGACTGGGTATCAAACATCGTAGTCGTCCCTAAGAAAACTAGGGGTATACGAATTTGTATAGACTTCCAGGATTTGAATAAAGAAACTATTAATGACAACTTTCCATTGCCTAGTATCGACCAACTTGTTGATACTACAGCTGGACACGTCTTACTATCCTTCATGGATGGATTCTTAGGCTACAATCAAATCCACATAAACCTAAAACATCAACTAGTCACTACCTTCATGACCCCTTAGGGAACCTTCTATTACACAATGATGCCCTTCGGGCTAAAAAATGCTAGAGCAACGTATCAAAGGGTAATGACTTATATTTTTACTGACTATCTTTTGGAAAGGCTAAATGATTATGTGGATGATATAGCCATTAAATCTAAAAAATCTCTCGATCATGCAAATGACCTAAACCTAGTCCTTCAATGTTGCCATAGGCATGACCTCCACCTCAATCCAAAAAATGTGTCTTCAAAGTCAAAATTGGACGCATGTTAGGTTTTTTAGTATCAAAAACAAGGATACATGTAGACCCTGATAAAGTTAAAGCTATTGTTAACTTAGCACCACCTACAAACCTTAAGGAGTTACATGGGTTGCAAGGTAGGATACAATTCATACGAAGGTTTATCGCAAGGCTAAAAAATAAATTGCATTCAATGCAACACTTGCTTAAAAAAGGAATTAACTTTGAATGGAAAAATCAATGCCAGGAAGCCTTTGATAACTTAAAGAAGGAGCTTGTTCATCTTCCCATTGTTTACCCTCCACAGAGAGATAAGCCTTATTACATTTATCTTGCCACTTTAGACACATCTATTGCCACTTTGCTCTACCAAAAGAGAGGTGATGGTTCTGAAATTCCTATCTACTACCTGAGTCATGTGCTGATAGCTTACGAAGCAAAATACAATGATGTAAAAAAAATTGGCTTGCTTTAGTATTCATGCTTAAAAAATGGAGGCACTATTTATTTCGTAGTTAGGTAAACATCATCTACAAAAATATCATACTCAAGGCTATTACAATCAATATATATGAAAGTAGTAAGATAGCTCGATGGAAAGCTATAACTATAAAATTTGACCTACATTACATAGTGCAGTCATCTACAAAGGGTCAAGCGATAGCCACATAACTTACGACCTCACCCACTAATGACCAAGCAATAATAGAACCTGAATTACTAGATGAGCACGTTAGTAGTGTAAGCCAAGTACTTGTAGATTTTGAAGCTATTCTACATGTTGATGGTGCCTCAACTACATAAGGTGGTAGTTCCACTGCTATTCTCACATTTTCCTCTAGAGAGATTCAACCTTTCGCATATCACTTCATGTTTCTTTGCACAAACAATGTAGCAGAATATGAGGGTCTCCTTAGGGGTATTCTAGCAGCTCAAGAGTTGGGGATCCAAAACTTAGCAATTAGGGGTTATTCATAATTAGTCATTAACCAAGTTACAGAAGTCTATGCTTGTAAGGCACAACATTTACAACCTTACTGTGATCTGGCCAAATACTTACTAAAGTGGTTTGCAACCCTAGACGTGCAATCTGTACCCTACAATGAAAATACTATAGCCGATGTGTTAGCCACGTTAGCTCTAAGCGTGTCACCACACATGTTTGTCAACTTGCTTGCCTCAATAGTAAAATGTACTGACCCCATCTGTAAGTGTGTCATATAACCAAGAATGATATGATAATGTTAAAACATACCTCCAACATGGTGAACCCCCACACAGCCTAACACCCACCCAAAAGGATGCAGTATGAAAACAAGCATGGCAATATGTCCTCATAGGAAACGGTGCTCTATGTCGACGATCTTATGATGGGATATTATTGGCTTGCGTTAGTGGGGATGAAGCATGAAAAATTATTGATCAAGTCCACGAGGGACTGTGTGGAGGGCACATAGCTCCCAGGGCTATGGCAGCAAAAATTAGGCATCTAGGCTACTACTGGCCTTACATGGAACGTGATTGCATTGCTAAGGTAAGGACATGCGATGTATGTCAATGTCATGAGACCCTCATACACGTATCTCCTACTAAGTTACATACCATACAAATCACATGGCCTTTCCAATTTTGGGGACTAGACATTATAGGGCCCACACCTACATCTTCTATAGGGCATAGTTTCATCATTACTGCAACTGAGTACTTCACGAAGTAGGGAGAATCCATTCCCCTTAGGAAGACCACATACCAACAAATTTGCAAATTCATCTTGGACAATATAGTGACATGATTTGGCCTTCCTATGACTATTGTTACAGACAACGGGCCCTAATTCAATAGCACAGAAACTAGAGCCTTTTGCAAAAGCCTTAGTATCAAACATTCTTTCTCATTGCCATATTATTCCCAAGCAAACTGCCAAGAAAAAGCCACTAATAAAGCCATTATCAACCTTTTGAAAAAGATGCTCAGTAGTAGCAAGTAGTGATGGCATGAGCACCTCCTCTACATGCTTTAGGCTTATCGCACAACATGCAGGACAGCTACAAGTAAGACCCCATATAGTTTTGTATATAGATCTAAAGTAGTGTTACCTCTTGAATTGTAGGTCCCATAACTTCGAATGATCCTCTTGAACTTTATGGATGAGGTTTAAAACAATGAGTTAAGAATCATTGATCTTGACTCTGCAGAAGAAGAGTGCATCCAAATGCTTAACCGCATCGAGTGCTATCAGGACAAGCAATGACAAAAATACTATTGCAATCTACACCAACATCTAATCAAAAAAGGGGATCTAGTCCTCAAGGTCATTCATGAGCTTGTGAAAAAATTTGCAGCCAACTAGGAAGGCCCCTTTTTGGTCACAAAACCATATGAGAATGGGGCATTCAAACTAGCTGACTTAGATGGCAACGAGTTCCCAAATCTTGTCAATCATTTGTACCTAAAACCCTACTACACCTAACATGCAACAGTAGCTAGAATCATCCACTATGACGTAAAACTGGCATAGAATCATCCTCTATGACGTAAAACTAGCACAGATTGTCCACTATGATGTAAAACTGGCACAGAATCGTTCGCTATGATGTAAAAATGGCACAAAATCATCCACTATGATGTAAAACTGGCATAGAATTATCTGCTATGATGTAAAACTGGCACAAATCATCTGCCACAACATTAAACTGGCACAACATGTCTTTGGGCCATGACACAAAACTGGCACCCACCGCATGTCTTTAGGCCATGACATGAAACTGGCACCCACAGAATGGTCTGCTATGACTTTAAGTTGGCCATCCCCCATTTTCTACTACATTAAACTAGCATAGAGGTCTATTGGGACCTTAAACTAGCATAGCATGGTCTACCCAAACCTTAAACAGAGACCACAGTCTGCTAGGACCTTAAGGTAGCACATTCGATGGCCTACCCAGACCTTAAACGGGGACCACGATCTACTAGGACATTAAGCTAGCACATTTGATGGTCTAACAAGACCTAAAACTGGGTTTGCAAGGCAACCATTCCGATTCAACACATGTGACCTGGTGAACAAGCAGGCAAGAATGTTTCCCATTTTCTATTGCCTACCCATGCCTATTAGGTAGGGCAAGGTGGGCCATTGTAGTTCTAGAGTGAAATTCATGACATCAAGAAAACACCCTCTGGAACATTTGTAATGTTGCCATCCTTAGCATCTTGCTGATCTTTTGGAGATGTCGTTTGACATCTTGTTGACCTTTTAGAGCTACCACAACCATCGTCAATCATCTTGGCCAAAGCTTCCTCCATCAGCATCTCTTCTTGGAGTCCTAGCACTATTGTGGCCCAACCACAATGTTACTACCCTCCAGCCCTCACAATCATCTGAGTCCAAAAGAACATTCAGCAACTGGGCTTCTCACCCCTTGATTGAATTTCCTAGCTCTTGCCTATGGTAGGGATTCCTGAGCACCTACATCATTGTTGCTCCTAGCCTCCTAAGTGCTCACTTCTAGTGTGGCTGCTTGAGTTTTTTTAGCCTACCATCACCAACACCTGCACTGCCCTTCCTGCTTTGGACATTGCACATTCATAACTTTTGTGGTGTCTCAAGTAGATCGAACTTCATCTTCATTTCACATGATGATCATATTTTTTGGTTTTCTCTCTATTGTGTTCGTAGGATAAGGTTGGGAAGGCACCAATCAAGAATGTATTTTACCATGAGATCAAGATACTACATTGTTCCAAAGTAGCCGCTTCAACTAGCCTACCTACTTGAGAGTGCATACATTCACATCCCTCACATCCTTTCAACCAACCTAACCTCTATTTTCTTCCTTTGCAATTGCTAGCATCCCTTCGCAAGCTTCTCCAATGCACATGTAACCCTTTTCCATGCTCAACTGCCAAGCCCATGATGGATGTAATGCAACTCGTCCTATGGGAAGCCTGTGTAGGTGGGTCAAAGCCCCACACGGATGTAACACAACTCATCCTAGGGAGGAAACACCTGTCCTACAGCGACAACACGATTGCCTTCAAATGGATATGGGTGTGCATTTTCTTTAAAAAATGCAAGAAAAAAGAAAGAAGAAAAAGAAAAGAAAGAAAAAAGAAAAAGAAAAAAGGAATGAGATAAGATAAGTCCCTAAGTCAAATGGCACAACTATTTCTTTGCAACCATCTCAACCTTGGATTAACCATCTCTAAGCACTCCGATGAGAGGTCAAAATCCAAAGGGGAAAGACACCTATGCATTCTGACTCCCTCATAAGCCCTTTAACAAGGAATCATGCTATGGCAATGGTTCTTATGGCATCGCATCCTACACTTTGTCCCCTAACCCCATCTTCTCAAACCCATTCCCTATTTCCTATCATACTTCACTTCCCTAGCACTCTCAAGCATAGCAAAACATCATCTAAGTGAGTGCTAACAAATGGTATTGGTGTCATGTTTATCATGGTGTTTCATATTCTTTATCAACGTCTCTTGAGAAAATCCTCTAGACATCGACAAAGAGGGGCCAGTGAAACACCATTAATGTTGGGCTCTCGTGGCTCAACATGAGATCTGCTCAAGCATGAAGGGCCACATAGATCACATGACACCCTAAAAGTCCAAACACCTATAAATTTCTCTCTGAGCCTGCCTACTACGTTCCTTAGCATAGTCAACATAGCACCCAGTTGCAAGGCCAATTTGCACAAATGGAGCATTGGAAGTGGACCATACAATTCAGCAAATTTTCTATCTTCCAGGCCGTCCCAATCGTCGGTCCACCCAAGTGCTAGGCTAGGAGTAGTCAAAAGTATTTAGAATGTGGAAAATAGTTTGGCAAATTTTCTATTTTTGACCTATTACACTATGCTATGTTGCACAGCGTAGATAGCATAGCAAGCCATACGATGTTGAAACATAGAAGATGCATTCAGGAAATTTTTTAACTGCCAAGGATGCCTGTCCTACTACATCCTCAGAGTATGATTAGCATGGCATGGAAAAATCTGGCAAGTGGCACAAAGGTCAGCCTATTTTGGGTGCTACGATGTGCTATGCTACACAGCATAGCAAGGTGCCAACATTAACAAAATTTTCCCTCAAGATTTTTTGACATGGAAAAGGTACTTCATCATTCTTTGACCTCTAAAGTAGCCTTTTTCACTTTGCCCTTAGAACATGGCCAAGGTCCCATGGTAGATCATTGCAGATTAAGTTAAAATTCCTGAAAAATTGGGTGCTACATTGTGTTGTGCTACACAACATAGCATAGATATCAAAGCTAAAAAGTGTCCCAATAATGAAACTAGGAGAACGTAGGCTCTTTTGACGTGGAAAGCATGGTTTTCAATTATTGAAGTTGCTTGTCTTACTAGGTCTCAAAATGATATTTTTAGTTTTTGATAACATTCATTCGCAAAGGGGGTGTTATGCTGTGTAGCGTAGCACAGTGTAGCAACCCAATCTTCATGGTACTCTACTATGTTGGACAATGTAGACAGTGTAACACTTGAGAAGAAGCCTTAGGCATCATCGATAGTCATTTCTACTCCAGCATCTCCTTGATAGCCAAGATCAGCAATTTGATTTGTTTTTTGCATCCCCTGTTGATTCCCAAAGTTGTCCCTATGCTTAACCTTACTTGGAAGAGGAGGGAAGATGTACTCCTGGAGCGCAAGCTCCACTTTAAATTTTTTGTAAGAATTTTTTGTAAAAACATGACAATTCCTAGGATTCTAGCACATGCAATCTAGGCAATGTGGTCACAGTTGGACAGCTATTCCTGCTCTTGTTCTTGTTCCATTCAGAGCAGCACATCAGTATAGCACCACACTTTAAGCATAACACACTAGCGTGACACATCCATGTTTGTGCCATGTGGGACCCAGGACATGTGGTGTTCAAACCATGTCTATTTCTCAACCCTAGGCTCTATAAATACCCTAGTAAACAACATTATAAGGGTTGGCTTTTGTAGTTAGCTTTGGTAGAAGATTGACAAGCATAAGGTTGATGAGCGACAAATCCCAACATTAGAGCCTCCCAAACCTCTCTTCAACTCCAGTGTAGTAGCTCTTCATCCAGCAAGAATCAACTCATTCATGCCTATCAACACCACATCTGCAGCATCTTAGAAGCTATGATCATGTTGCTTCATTACCTAGCTATGTCTATCCAATGCTGCTCTCCAATTGTACACATCCATCATTCAATCAAAAGTCAAGTCCCCCAATCTCGGGGCAGTGCATTTCCTTACTCGAATTCTCATTTTACTTTTCTATAGCATACCTGTTGCACTATCGTGTATTTATTTGTATTTATTGCTACTGTTATGTATGTTGATATGCTTCTACTATTGTACATTATACATTCTTACTTGTTTCAACTTCTATGTGTAACATGCTAAAAATATTATTCGCAAATAGTAATTGAATACCACGTAAGTCCCTGTCTAATCGACCAAACCATTCAGGGTGCCCCATTTCCATTTTCTCCAACACGATCCTCCTGTGGACTCATGGTTAGACTGTGCACCTGATAACCTCTTAGTGTTCCAACCATCAACGTTTTTGGATGCTACAAGGTAGAAAATCTAATGTGTGTTACCTAGATACATTATCCTTCCTAGCTACCTCATAGATACTTGTACTAGTATCTTACTTGATATTTCATACCTGGCTATCTTGAATTTGATTTCTTGTATGTTGAAATCTTTGATATTATGTATGTATTAATTTGAAAAGTACATTAAGACATTGAAAAGTACATGTCTTAGCCATGACTAGAGACAAATCAATTCTTGGATTGATAGTTTCAAAAGCATTATGTAGATTATGCTCCTAGGATGACAAAAACCAACAACTATCACACTCATTCTTTGAATTCACCTTACACCTAGTGTGATCATTCAATGAATTTAAAGAACTTATCTTTTATGTATGTTCATTTTTTGATCATTATATAATGAAGTGTGCTCATCAATTCACTTACACCTTGACCTCTACCTTGTTTATTACAATTCTACTATTACTAGGCTTAGCAAAATAAAATTCATGTGTTACTTAGAAATAGTTATCTAGGCATAAGTAAATTAATGAATGAAAAGAAATGATAATGAAAAGCAAGAACATGAAAGCATATTTTGCAATGAAGCCTAATGAGATCAAGCTATATGATGCCACAATGTCATGTATGGTTACCATGAGAAGAATGACAAGGATACACACACCTATTAGAACACGAGCAATTCAAAGAGATGTGGTCTTACTCCACTAGTCTATGTACATTACTATTTCCATAAGGTTGGATGCACATCATAGATATACAAACCATGAAAAGCATACCGAGAGCCACCAAGTTTAGTATCAAGGTTATATTCTTAGCATTCCTATATATATATAGGTATCTACAACATTTTCATGATATCATATGATTAATTAATGACACTTGGTTGCAAGGTCTTCTTACCTCTATCATTAGCTTGGGTAGTCTTCATTTCTAGTATGCATGTCACCTTTCAATATATACTAGAATGAACACAAACATTTAATTGAAATCAATCAAGGAGTTTAGTACTTATAAAATGTTTATTAGATAGGGGTATGCCCCAAACATGTTCACAACATACTATGCTTGTAGTAACTCTATGTTTGTAGTAGCAACAATAGCAACAAGGTAGTTTCAAAAATATTATCTTAAGTAGGATAGATAGAGCCTCCTCACAAATGGTCCAAAAAATGCCTCCTGAACTTACCACTCTCATATACTAAACTCACCACACCCTATATACTAAACTCACTATACTATTATAGTAGGTAATAGTTAGCTCATTCTTTGAATGAATGTACAAAAAACTTATCTTGGAGAATGACCACACTAGTATATTTTGAAAGAAGAATGTACCTATACCCATCCTACTTAGATATACTAGGAATCTATAATGACATCTACAAGGATAGATATAGATTTGGATGAATATATATGTGTTTCATATCTAAAGCTTTCAATTATCTAGTCCCTTACCATCAAGGTCATTCAAATGGGGTAATTTACTTTGTCATTCTAGAGTCACTATCAGTCCTCACCCTAAGGGCCCACCTCAAATAGGTCATTCATTTCTTGCCCCATAGGTATCCACCACCCCAAGGTCTATACCCCTTGATAATACCTCATCCTAGGGACATGCTAATACTAAGAGTGTACTACATGACCAAATTTCATAATTATTTCATGATTTTAATTCATGAAATGAGTGCATGGACAATATCATGAATTACTAAATAAACATCTGATAGATGAAATATTAATAAAAGATGTAATAATAAAATGGTATTCCAACATATGAATGTTGAGCCTTCATGTACAATTCATGGTTAATTGATCACAAATGGACACCAATTGCCATGCTATGATGTGGGAATGTACATTACCTAATGGAAATTTTTTATCAATGTATGCTCTATATGCCATTTAGTAATATCTTATACATCAAAGTTATTCAAATCATAAACTAACTTTGTACATATTCATCCATGCATCAAGTGACCTAACCTCTCCTTTATTTATTACATAATTGTAATGAGAATCATTTTTAAAATATCAATTAGTTTTTCTCAACTCTTAAGTAACTATTTTAGGTCACATTACTTGTGATGGTACCATTCCATATGTATCTGTATACGTAACTAGCTACTATTTACTTTATTCACTTCATGACTATCTTTGATCAATTTTGTATTGATATTTATCTATAGATCCATTTATTTTATTATAACATATGAATAGAGTACTCATGAAGAGGAGGAATCCCTTCATAAGGTACTTTTTTACAATAACCATGCCCCTTTTATGAATCTCTATTAACTAGTGGATAGCCTTAAGGATTCTCTTATCTACCATTATTCTTAAGGTATCATTCTATGATTTAAGGAAAGAAAGCCAACCCTCATTTATAATGTGCTAGATAAAACTATTTTTTTTTTTGGAAAATGATCCTATCATAGCTAAAGCCAACTATCTAGCTAATGTATGATTTAGGACTCACTACTTTATTACTCAATTAACTTTTATAGATGACACATTAGGTTTCGAATCTAGGCTACTCCTGAAGATTAAACCAAAAGTAATAACCATAATTAGTGAGGAGAATTACCTTTATTAAAACTAGTTAGATAGAAACCATAGTTATATTCTAGTACTGTTACCATTCTATCATCATGTCAAACCTCACATTGCTTCCTAATATACAATTTATAGTTGATGAGATTGTTTAAGTAACATTCCCTCGCAAGCATTAGCCAATCCAACATGGAAAAGAGATGTTCAAAATTTCAACTAAAAAGTTAACTAGCATGGCATGGGCACTCACAAGCTATTGATTATTACATAATTTTCATATCTTCCTTAGAAAACATCCCCTGGAAAGTCAAAAAGCAACTGTGATTACACTTTCTTATATTAGGCCCAATCTGAAAACAATGTTGTAGATAGTTTGTAAATTTTCACTAATAGTTTTATGCATTCCACCATTTGTTTTTCATAGTATGGAAGAGTAGCAGGCTTTAGTTTGGCCAATAACTTTATTCTATTTAATGATCTCTTTTCTGACCTTCTATAGTAGTGGAAAAGAATTATAAATTGCTCATGAAGCTATCTTTCCATCTTAACCCTCATTCTATCTTTCTCTTGGAGTTTTTCATAATTATAGAATCCACTTATTTGCCTCTTCTCCACTGAAATTAATCCTTACAACTTTATAATAGCCATTTTCACATCAACCTGATAGAATAGTTTCAAATAAACATGGTAGACTTACTTCCTTGAGTGGCACATAGAGCATAGTAGATAATATTTGAGGTCATTAGTTGATAAGCCTTGCCTATAAGTCATGCAGCCATCATTCTCTCATATTTGTTATTCACCTTAAGCCCTTCTCTTACCAAGGAACATTTCATATATTTTGGAAAGTTAAATGATTTAATGCTTACCCAAAAATTGGTGTCACACCAATTACTTACATGAGTCTACACCTCTAATTATTACAAAATCCCTTACAATTTTTCTCTTTTAGGCCTCATTACAAGAGTTACCTATTGAAGGAGTTACCTACAAGAGTTATCTACCATCAGGCTAAGCCATCCCAAAGATCTAACTTGTATCCCTATGTAGTCTTTCCCTGCTATATTTATTTACTTCAAATATGACACCTATTTTTTGGTATCTTCTTACTTATAAGGATATTGTGTGCCATCTACTTTAGGTCTCATCTAATCCTCCTATTAATAAGGCTACCTCGATGCCTAGGTGCAAGCATAGGAATATTTAGTAGTACACATGCTCTTACAAATATGTAAAACTAGTTCATCTATCTATAGTTAGGCTTCTAGTCCATACCTTGATTATGCCCACTACATAATTAGAGGTTACACTACTCAGTCTTTACTTAGGTAGCCATTGCTTAAGGGAGGCATTGTACCAATTTTGGAAGTGATCTTTGAACTATTATATGATAAAATATGCCTAGATTGATGCTTCAAAAGCATAGCATCATTTGGATGATACCTAATCACAATAGTTGTCCTTCAAAGATTTTGAGGTGCACACTCTTTCTAAGCCCATAACTTCCAACATGAACATCACCTACATCAAATAAATTAGCATATCAGATACATAATTGTTCATGAAATATAGATTTTGGTACCTTATTTCATAGAATTCTTCTAACTTAGTAGGGAAGGCTAATTAGATAGAAAATATCTACTCGAATAATACTATTGTGTTTTGGGCTACCTATATTCACTTTTAGCTCTACAAGGAGATCTAAACACTTGCTCCACTAGTCACCAAAATACTTATCTCTCTAAGAAGCAAGAATGGTGGATGACACTTAAAGCGATGACTTCATTTACTAAACTTAGTCACTTAGTCTTCTGGGGTAGCATCAACTCCATTTTTTCTAATAGTACAAGCTAATAGCTAACATATTCTTAACTAATAAAAAACTAGTTAAAAAATCTAAAACTAGTTACATAAGTTCATTTGGTTAACATCTTTAGTTTCCTCTATGAAGAGGACTAGGGCAGTGAGTGAGTATGTTGATAGCATAGACTGGCTCATGTAGATTGACATAAAAAAAGCTCTTATATGTCTCCAACTACTCTAATATATTATTATTTCTTTTATCTTACTATTGGTTATGTTTGACCATGCTAAGAGGTAGTGTAGCAGTTGGGAAGTTTGGAATGTAGAACCACCACATGCAAGTGTGAATAGTTCAAGTAGCGTAGGTTCCTTGGGGTAGATCAACCAAGTACAAATGTACATCATGGATGGTAAAGAATTTGATAGTTGTTGTCTAGTACTAATGCAAATCTTTCATAATGGACCAATTGGTAGACTAACTCAATCAATTTATCTATATCTAGTTGGGTCACCATGAAAGTTCTAGATAAATATCACTCTTTCTTTTGCTAGTCATATTAGTATGAGTATTTGATGTAAGTCTGGGTATTTTATGAGTATACCTTTTAGTACTACGTATTATCTTTCTTGATGACTAGTTAGTTAGTGCACTAATTATCTCTATCATTTCTTCCATGGCTAGTATTTCATCAATTAATATCTTCTAGAGTATTACATCCATCTTCTAGAGTATTGCATCCATTAATCAATCTATCTTTAACACTAGAACCTAGGTAAAGTAGCATACATTCTATCTCAACTAGTTATTATTCTTGTTCTTGTTATTTTATCATGATGTTACCTGCTTATCAAACCAACTGATAACTTTTAAATGATCTAATCTTAGGTTTTCAATTTTGCATTTTGTGGAAACACCCCAAAGCCTACTAACTAGTCTAAACCAATAATATCTTTGCATAGATATAACAGCATGTGGGTGCATAAAGCTAGAAATGTGTTTGTTTTTTTTTTTTTTTTTTTGGAAACTAGATATCATATATTAGTTACTTATAGGATTGAGGTTGTAATGCTTATTTATGCTACAAGAAACTTGTGTATGTGCTAACAGCCATAAATATAAATCTAAAAAGACCAATGATGAATTACCTGAAGTACACCCAATACTAGTACATGCTAAAAGTCAAATGTTTTTTTTTTCTACAAGACAGTTTAAATGAACCAGAACATCTATCTTCTAGGAAAGAGACTATTGGAATTTGTTGATGACTTTTGTATGTGCTCAAAGATAAGAATAGATATCTATAGACTAGAAAAAAATCCCTTTCAAGAAAAGTATAAATTCAAGAAATGCTAATAATCTATGTTGTGCATCCTAGGCTCATGTTAGAGGGCACTTCTTGAGCCACTCGGGGCTACATCCTAGCCCATGTAACATTATAATGATTCTAACTAAAGCTAAATTCTATCTCAAGTCCACTAATAATATTGCATAACTGGTTACCCAAGGTATTTAGACACTTTAGTTACATCTATACCCATCCTTCTTAAGAGAGGCTTCTCAAAAGATAATTCGTTTCTTAGGAATGTATCCAATCTTACTTCCATAAATCACCTACCCAATTGATTACATAGGTTACAAGCCATCATCATTAGACCTTAAGAGAGTTTTCTGATGTAGCCAGATCATCTTCTCCTAGCTCTATTTGTATATTTAGCAATCACTAACTATGGATGGATGGCACTAAGAAATGCACTACTCAACTTTAAAAGATTACCCAAGCCTAATCTTGATGAATAAGAAGGAAGATTTCAAATCTAAGCCCTTTGTACCAGGCCTCTCGCTATAGAATTTTGTCTTTCAATAATTTGATTTGGAACCAAAGGACACACCCTTGCATACAACATGAAAAGCATAAGGTCAAACCATTACTGGTTTTTGTCCCACCTATTCATTCATGATAAGACAAGTACATACACCAAAGTATGTACACCATTAACTAGAGTAAATTTTCAAAAATTTGTTAATGGATCATGAAGTCACATAGTATTCTAAACCTTAACTAGAAATTCCAAATCATAGTTCCTTATACTAGATAGGCTCTTTAAAGTCTGAGTTATTCCTTAATAAGGGCATCACAAGAGCCCTACTTGAAGCTATCCCCTTCAAATAAATAGGAAAAATGACTACCACCACTTATATTTTTATGTTTATGTGCCTAAAGCTATGGTAGAATTTGTAACTGGGAATAGGCTTTAGAATCATGATTTCAAAATTTAAGTTTGATAAAAAAACTAATAGAAATGAAGAAAGTATGATCTTATGTTATTTTATAGATATTAGTTCATGTGGCATTCTTCATTTCATATATAACTAAAGAATGACACCTAGATAATTGAATACTTTGGCCAATACTGACTCATTGTTAAAACATGACCTACCAAGCCTTGGAATGAGGACAATAGCTTATAAACATTAAGTGGGAGATATTGATCCAACAATGACTCATCTTCCCTAAGAGCTCATAGTTGGTTTAGAAATGGAGACCATCAAAGTAGCATATAGATATCTACTACACTTGCTTATAAAATTATCATAGCCTACTTTTGTCATCCCAATGGGCATCAAGCTATTGCTAGCCTTAGAGCAATACTACTTACTCTAGCTCATTGAAGAAGAACTACTTCATTAATTAACAACACCCAATTGCAACACTAGCTAAAAGCACTACTTAACTCATTTTAGTAACCAAGCCTAGTAGAACCATTCAAGGTTTTAGCACTAACTATCATAGAGATATGGATTCACCATAAGAGGACTCACTACAATAGTCCTAGAAAATTTTGAATTAAACATTTCTTTGCATGATACTTATTATGTGGTTGCACATTTCCATTTTGTACTTTCTATGATAGCCATTTTTAATTTATTTACAAGATTTTACTTCTAGGTGGGCAAAACATCTAGTTTAACATACCCTGAAACTTTAGGTAAAATCCACTTTTGGATCACTTTTTTAAAGGTAAATTTGATCTTCTTTCTCAAGAAATTCATGGGACTTTCAAGTATGTCACATCACATTCCTGATTATCTAAATGCTTATGTTGGATAGAATGCCCTTAGTAGTTTTAACTCCTATGTATTCATAGTTGGTATTTCTATTTCATTTTGGTTGCAACAATCACTTTAGATGACAATAAAAGATATGCTCTACGTTCCATAGGTATTTGGCATAATCCAACCATACTAGAATAGATGATATAATGTCCTATGTATTTTCTTACTCCTGAAAAACTTTTAGCTATAAAGAAAGCCCTGTGAGATGGCATATGCATATGTAAGAAGGAACTAATAACCTATTAACCTTTTCTTTCAACAGTCAGCCCCTTTTGCATTTGGTACTTCATACATCTCATCTTTTTATCTAGAACAAATGGAAGACTCATTGTATCAATGCTAACTAGAGAAATTTTTGTCTTTCGAAGTTGCTTAGTTGATTAAAAATGACTTAGGAAGCTACCGCTATAGTATATTATACAAATTAACTACATAATTTACCTCTTCAAATCTCAACCAAAAAGATGATAAAGATATGATTAATAGAGTTAATAAATAAAGGTCATACCAAGATAAGATAAGCATACTCACATTTGGGAATACATGCATCTAGCATCAATATACAAATCCAAGTACAGACAACCAAGGAGATAAGTGTGAACTAATAGATAAAGAAATCCATACTAGGGTAGCAACCCTTGAGACAAGCCTCTCACTAGAGAAACAAGATATTTAATTAATCTAATTTACCATCATCTAGACTTAAAAACAAGAAAGGTTAAACCATTCCTAAAGCACATTTATACAAAAAAAAAACTTACAAATTGCTCTAACCTTCAGTAGAATAACTAGAATTCTTTAGTAAACCAACAAATTTAGTTAATTCATTGCCTTTGTACCTAATTAGCATGTACAATCATTCATTTTAAATCCTAATGGAAGAAAGGAACATATGCCACAAATCAATACATATCATCCTAAGTCATGTACACATCAACCAAATAGATTAAGAACAAACCAAATGAATGAACACACATAAGCTACAGTTTTTGAGTTTATAGTAGCAAGTGCAATGAACCACTATACTATAATTAAGAAAATCAAGTTAGCTACATACTGGAAGCTCACTCCATTGAAAATCCACTTCACTTTATTATGCAGATACTATTCTCAATATATTATAGTAGAATGCTACTAAGCAAACTACTATACATTAGTTAGAAATGTAAATTACAACCACCAACAAATAAGGTCATTTACACATTCACTAACTTATAACGATGCTTATGCATCTATAACTACTACACTTAATTAAGTATAACATAGGATGAGACATAACAAACCATTGTACCTAGCATGAGGCATGTAAGTTAGGAATGATAATAATGTCAACTAAGAACTTACATGCTTTAAATTATATCTTATATGGTTTACTTTCACTCACATATTTGGTTGGATTATATAGTTTTTTCCTAACTAATGTAGTTTATAAATATGAATATAAACTTTTTAGCCCAAATTCTGAGTCATTTAAGTAAGCTACCTTCTATAGAGTATCTGTTACCTAGTAGGGTATAAGTGAAAATATTAGTAAAGAAACTAAGAAAATATTTTATATTACCCACCCCATAAGGCAAGGGACTACCACTCATGTTATCCATACTATTACTATCACCTAAGTAGCTCAAGTCAATCAATGTGTTTTGGATCTAAAAGTAGCTTTGATATTCTTTTAAGTATTAGATGCATCTAGGTGGATCTACTTGCCTAAGTACCTTTAGCTAGGGAACGATACCTATGTTACAACTGTTTTAGGAGCTCATGATCCCACTTACAAGCCTTACATATGACCTTAAGAACTAAGAGGGAAAAGACATGATGAGCCCCTCAATTGCTAATAGAAAAGGAGTCACTTATCTCATAACCTCATTTAGTATCCTAAGCTGAAATTCAATCTCCTTAAGTAAGCTATGAAATCTTCTAGGAGCACCTAAGATGAAAGCTATCTTTAGTTAGAATCATTCTGATACCACACAGGTTAGGGTGCACCTTTTAGTAGCTTAGGAAGCACCAACTAACATGGGTCCATGATGCACAATGTTGATTACTAACATTCCTTGAATCTATACCTACCCCAAAAGAGGCTTGTAGTCAAGTCAATAGCTATTTATTCTTGTCTTTGAGCACACACATAAGTGATTAACAAATCTCAATAGCCTCCTTTCTAGGAGATAAAGGTTCTAGTTCATCCAAAGTGACTTGTAGAGAAAACATTTAACTTTAAGCATGCACTAGTGTTGAGTGTATTTTGGATAATCTATCATTAGCCTCATCCATTAGCCTTTTAGAATTTTCATTCATGACATTTAGCATGCACAAAATTTTTTGGTAGTGTAAGAAAGCATTGCAATCTCAATCCCATGAATAATTAATATTTAACATCTAGTTTTATTAAAAACATTTCTAGCTCTGAGCACCAACATGTAGTCATATCTATGTAGTGTTATTGTTGGTTTAGTTTTTGGTTCAAATTAGCTAGTAACCTTTTGAACATTTTCATGAAATGAAAAATTAGAAACCTATGATTCAATCATTAAAACATTATCATTCAATTTGATAAGTTAAGTAAAGTTCTAATAAAACAAAAACAAGAATAGTAAATAGTAGAGATAGGCTACATGCTACTTCACTTGAGTTCTAGTATCAAAGATAGACTAATTAATGGATGTGATACTCTAGAAGATATTGATTGATGGAATATCGACCATTGAAGGAGAGATAGAAATAATCATCACATCAACTAATCAGTCATCAAGAAAGATAGTGCCCAGTACTAAAAGGTATACTCAAAAAATACCTAGACTTACATCAAATACTCATACTAATATGACCAAAAAAAGGAAAATGATATCTATTTAGAACTTTCATGGTAATCCAACTATATATAGATAGATTAATTAAGTTAGTCCATCAAGAAAGACTAGCATTGATACTAAACATCAATTATCAAATTCTATGAAATTCATTATGTGCATCCCTACCTAGTTAGTCTACACAAAGAAACCCATGCTACCTAAACTACCTACACTTACCTATGATTGTTCTACATTCAAACATTCCCAAGTCTTGCACTATCCCTTATCATGGTCAAACATAATGAGTAGTAAGATAGAAGCAACAGTAATCCATTGGAGTAGTCAAACACATACAAGAGCTTTAGTTATTCCCTTTGGTTATGTTTGTCTATGTGAATGTACTTATACTATCACACATTCACTCACTACCACAATCCTCTTCATAGGGGAAACTAAAGATGTTGATCAATTAAGCTTATGTAACTAATTATAGATTTTCTAAACTAGTGTTCAATTAGCCAAGACTGTGTTAGCTACTAGCATGTACCATTAAAATGATTGGAGTTCATGCTACCTCATAACACTAAGTGACTATGTATAGAATGAAAGCATTGCTTTAACTGCCACCCATAAGTCTTGCTTCTTAAAGAGATAAGTAGATTTGTGACTAAAAGTAAATATGGATAACCCAAAACATAGTAGTAGTATTTTGCTAGATATTTTCTATCTAATTGGCCTATTGTACTAAGCTATAAGAATTCTATAAAATAAAGTACCAAAATCTATGTTTCATGTATGTGTATATGCTTAGCTATACCCAAATTTCATGAATAATTACGTATTTAATATGCTGATTCAACTAACATATGAGATGTTGATGCCATAATGTATGGGCTTAGAGAGAAAGAGTGCACCTCAAAACCCTTATATAATAATCGCCATAATAGGGATCACACGAATGATGCTTTACCAATAGCGCACCAACAAAGGTACCTTTTGTCATATAATAGTTTAAAGAATATTGCCAAAATTGGCACAGTGTATCCCTTAAGGAAGGGATACCTAAGTAAATACTAAACTATATAACTGCTAGTTGTGTAGTGGGCATAACCAAGGAATTTTCCAAAATCATACCCAAAGATAGATGAACTAGTCTTAGAAATTTGTAAGAGCACATGTGTCACAAAATACTCTTATCCCTATACTTAGGCATCAAACTAGCCTTATCAGTAGGGGGAATGAATGAGACCAAGAGTACATGGAACACAAAACCCTTATAAATAATAGGATATCTAATAATAGGCATGTCATATTTTAAGCGAATAAAAATAGCAGGGGAAGACTACATAGGTTTACAAGTTAGATCTCAAGGCTCACCCACATTAATAGTAGCTAAATCTTGTAGGTAACTCTTGTAATGAGACCTAAAAGAGAAAACTCAAAAGGGACTTGGTGGTAATTAGAGGTGTAGACTTACCCATGTAACCAATGCTTCACTAGTTTTTGGGTAAGCACCAAATTATTCAACTTTCACAAATATATAAAATGTTCTCACCTAAGAGAAGGACCTAAGGTGGATAAGAAATAGGAGAGGAGGATGGTTGCACAACTTATAGACAAGGGTAATCAATTGATGATATCAAATATGATCTACTATGCTCTATGTGTCACTTGGTGAAGCAAGTCTATCTTATTTATTAGAAACTATTTTACCAAGTTGATTTGGAAATGAATGTTATGGATTTGTAAAAATTAATTTTATAGGAAGCACTTGAGGACAAGCTAGATGCCTAAGGAAGGTAGATTGTAATGTCCCATCCCTTGTTAAGGGTGGAAACAATTGTAAACAATGTTATTAACCTTCAAATGAAGGGGCACCTTATTATGAGGAATTACAATTATTCATATCTCCCTTGGGAAAGGGTTTGACCTATGCCATTTAAGGCCAAGGTTAGAGGTCGTGCCAAGCATGAAGTTGTAGAGCTGAGAGAGATAACTAATGGGAGTTGGGTGAAGTAGAAAAAAAAGGGACTGATCACTGCTTTGGTAGGACAACCTAACTGTGGTGGAAGTGTCAGATTACCTCTAAGGCTTAAGTGGCATAGGAAAATAATCCAAAGGATGTTACAGTACTCTCTTCTATTAATAAATTTTTTTCCATTTTCCTATTTTCATTCTTTAGTACTAATTATTCATTTACCAATTAATTCATTTATTAAATATTTATAATGTTTCCAATATATTATCTAAGAAAACAATGAATGCAATAAATTGAGCAATTGTATTTTTACAACATCTAAGAACATGATGTCACATTTGGTATTAGAGTAGACCATGATTCAAGAACCAAAGTGGAAGAAAAATGATGAGCGGCAAGGTACCCCTACACCCAACCATACAAATCACAGGCATTCACATGCGATCTGTTCGAATTCTGTAGACTCTACTTACTAAGTACACTAGAGCTAAATAGTGTGTGTGTGTTGTTCATTCGTTGTCTTCCTAGTCCCACTTGTAGAATGCAATTGTCTAGTTAAGTGTGACTAAGGCATAAGATTTTTATTATTTTGTGTTTTTATGGAATTACTCACCTAGAACAAGAATAAAAGTAAGAGTGATTAATTGCTAAGTAAATTATAGTCTAATGTAGCCTAACACAAGTAACCATTTCCACTTCTCGAACACATCCTGAACTTTGTGCAAATACTGTTGGGCTATCAAACACTAATCATTTCTAAGCTACCAAGTGTCACACGTATGTTCAAAGAGGTCATGCTTGTGTATTTTAATGAATTATTTGATTAATCAAGATTAATTACTATATCAATAACATTAATGTAAATTGCATGAAATAACAATGTGTAAATGCATAAGAAAGAAAGTCTCAAGTGTTGCAAGGAATGGATCAAAGAGTTCATCTTTATTTCCAACACACTAATGTGCTCTGGTACATCAATGCTTGAATAAAGATCCCTTCACACTTAGACCTCCTATTGTAGGCACTTGGAAAATATTCTAACTCTCAAATGAACAAACTGCAAGAGTTTTACTACTTGACTACCAAAAACTTACTTCCAATTTTTCGCTTGGGTGCTATATTTATAGACCCAGGAGTAACCCTACGATATCAAATGTACGATATCGCATCTAGGGCCATGATATCACGTACCCAATATTGTGTACCTGATATCATGGACATCCCAATATTGGAGCATTAAAAACACGATTTATCATACCCCCATGACTGAATGAGAACTCATCCTCAAGTACAAAAGAAGAGGAACAAGTCCTTTACAAAATATATTAAGGGGTGTGGACTTATTTCACTGACGTGTAGAGTGACACAAAGAAAACAAACAAATACAGAAGTTCCCAAGCATACAATATTATAGTTGTGTAAAAAATTTGGTGTTCATGACAATAGGAAAGAACACCAACAAAGCCAAAGGACATCCAACCCCTCTTGGCAACAGAAGAATGAGGGAGAGGTAGAAGAGATCCAACAGTCATGAACAATCTCCTACAAGTGATATAGTTGCATCCTCCTTGGTGAAGATAGTCACACTTCCAATCCATGCTTCCCACTACAATCACAACAAAACCAAGGATTAGTATATATAATATAAAAAATAAAAGCTAAATATCTTGTCTCCTCAATGATTTTATCTAGCTGAGTTATGATTGTGATAGATTGGTTGCTTGATATTGTTAGTGGAAAGACTGACAAATGGGTTAAGTAAGAGAAGTGATCCATAAAATTCAAAAAAAGCTTAACACAATGAACACTAAAAAGAGGGTATTCACAACAATAAAAGGATTTCATTATAAATAGTTGTGAAGTCTTGTACATTTGGATGACAGGGATGAGGTAAATAAAAATAATTTGATTGTAACAATGGCCAAGGTTAAAGAACTTAGCTTAACCAAACTAAAATATATGCAAGTGGGTCCTCCCCAAAGCATGCACAAGCCTTTTATGCCCTTGCATAACTTCAAACCAAGGAGTCTGTGGGCACCATGGATGATTAATGGTTACAAAAAGTTAAGTACAAAAACCCAAAAGTAACTAACTAAGAAACCCAACACATCAAACTAGAACATTGAATCAAAACATGAGACTGGTAATGAGGTGAGGCCTAAAAAGCATAGATGGATGACAGAGATAATGGAATAGAGTTCCTAATTATGGTCACATGTAGTCCCTTGTGGAGTTTGAAATTAAAGGACTGAGTAGGATCCATCCTCAGTCCAGACCAAAACCAACCAATTTCAATGACTTCACATTGACATTCTAAGGCTAGTCCATTCCCTAAGACACAAGAATGCTCCCACAAAGCAACCACCATTCTAAATTGGAGAGAAGGTAGGAAGTGAGAAAGGGTCTTAGTTAGAGGAGACAAGACAAGTCTCATAACTAGTGCTTGTAGCCCTTTTATTTGGTATAAGAGGTGTGCTTTAAATTTCCATGTTTTTTTTATTTTTTTTGAATGGGAACCACACCATGCAAAGACCCATGCATTTTTCACATTTATTTTGTCCAAGGGATGTGTTTTGAATTCTCATCTCTTTTTTTTTTTTTTTTTTTTTTGTGTGTGATGAGGACCACACCATGCAAGTACTTATTTGGCTTCCTATTATGAAATGACATGGAATGATGAGAAGCTTACAAGAACACTCCTGCACATAGGAAATTAGAAAATCATGAAGAATACCACATCCCTTGAAGCCACACCCTGTCCAAACCTTTGATTCCTTTCCCATTACAAAAAATACACAAGTTACCAATTTATTAAAGTTGCATTAATGAAAAAGAGACTGCACACTTCCAAAACAAGAAAAACCATAGAGTATGTGGATGGGTGGATGATGTGGACTCACTGCCTATTACTTAAGAAGAAACCAT
This sequence comes from Gnetum montanum, assembly GCA_015680685.1. Classification (NCBI taxonomy): domain Eukaryota; kingdom Viridiplantae; phylum Streptophyta; class Gnetopsida; order Gnetales; family Gnetaceae; genus Gnetum; species Gnetum montanum. Next base: position 78,484 of record MNCI01029622.1, read on the forward strand.
GTCCCAATCATCAATAACAATATTCAAAGTCAGAAACCAAACATCAACAATCAAATCACAAATGAAGCATAGCACCATCAAGTAGTGCATTACCATTGTACCTACCATCTTATTGGTAGAAAAAATAGAAAACACATCAAACACAAGAAAACATAAAAGAAATTAAAAGAGTAGACAATAAATATTGAATATATTAATGATCATGTAAAATAAAAACTAAGAAAAGATCAATAACCTGAAAAATACAAATATGTAAAACAAGGATGTAAAATAAAAAGTTGTAAAATCAAAATGTGTAAAAAAAAAAAGTTAAAAGATTGAGGAGCTATGAAAAGTGTTAGTATGGATGGCCATCTCCCCCATGACTAAGTTGGAAGGAGGAGATCCAAAATATTTAGCGTGGTTGTCCATCTAGTAAGGTGTTTGTGGAGTTGGTTGGCTTGGGCTCATGGAAAGGTTTTATTTGTTGGATGTTGACTAGTTGTTTCTCATTTGGACTATCAAGCTTGTAGATGATCATGGCCCTAGATGGAAAAGTCTCATCAATGATGTAAGGTCCTTCCCATAATGTTTGAAATTTGGTTCGTTGGGGTACATGTGCAGGATTTCAATAGAGGACCTTGTCTCCTGGTTGAAACTTGAATTTTCTTATTTTGAGGTCATGGCATTTCTTTTTGAATGCCTTATGCATTTTGTTGAATGACAGGGCCATTAACTAATTTCTGTCTAGCAAGTTAAGGTTCATCAATTGTTCTTTCTATGCTAGACTTAGATTTAGGTCAAGGTTACAAGTTGTAGAGTGTGTACGGAGCTCTGATAGGATGGGTAGTGTTGGTAGTTTTCCATACATGAGCTCATAGGGAGAATAACCTATGGGAAGCTTCCATGTGGAGCGATAGGCCCAAAGGGAATCATTTACTTTGGTGCTCTAGTCCCTTCAGTATTTGCTAATGGTACACATTAGAATTTTTGTAATCTCTTGATTAGTGACCTCATCCTGACCATTTCCTTGGGAGTGATATGGTGTTGTGAGTTTATGCTCAACCCCCAAGTGCTACATCAATTTTCAGAAAGTGGCACCTATTAAATGAGTTCCATTATTAGAAATTCATGCACGAGGCACACCAAACTTGTTTATGATGTTTTGTTGTACAGACTGAGTAGTAGTGGTGGATGTACAGTTGGTGATGACTACTGCTTTTTCCCACTTGGTACAATAGTCAATTGCACCTATTATATATGCATTTCCATTTGATGAAGGTGTGATGGGACCCATAAAGTCAATGCCCTAAATATCGAATGGCTTAAGAGGTTGAATCCATTATTGTGGTCCTTCCATTTGAGCTATCATTCCACCATTCCTCTAGCAACAATCACAAGCATAGACGAATTGATGTGCATCCCTAAAGATTTTTGTCCAATAATACCCTACCATGAGGATTTTTATGGCCGTGTGTCTTCCAACATAATGGCCCCCACAACGACCTTCATGAGCATCCTTGAGAGTGTGTAATTGATCTGTATTAGGAACACACCAATATACCAGGCCATCGAAATAGACTTTGTAAAGGTTTCCATTAATCTCCATGAAATGCTTGACTCGATAAAGAAACTATTGTTTCTTTCTAGTGTCCAAGCCTTGCATCAGTTCTTGCTTGAGCATATAAGTGAGGATGGTGTCATACCATTTTGGTTCATCAGGCATTTGTGCATTAATAGCCCTTGAAAGGAGAGATTCGTCAAGGAATTGGTTAGATAAAGGGCTCTCTTTCTTCTTGTCATCCCATCTTAGTTGCGATAAATGATCCACGACCACATTCTCCACACCTTTACGATCTACCATTATGAGATTGAATTCCTGCAAAATCATGAGCCACCGTATGACACAAGGGCTCACCATTGGTTTATTCATCAAAAATCAGATGGTGCTAATGATTTTTGTGCACAAATACTTTGTAGCCAAGCATATAGTACCTAAACTTCTCTAAGGCGAACACCACTACTATCAACTCCTTTTCTATGGTGGTGTAGTTCAGTTGTGCACCTGCAATGCCCTAGCTTACATAGTGAATGTAATATGGACATTTTTGATTATCTATCTGTGTAAGCACTACCCCCAAAGCATAATTTGATGCATCAATCATCACATGAAATGATCTAGACCAATCTAGTGCTTCAAGAATGGGGGTTTCAATAAGCTTTTTCTTCAATTGCTGAAATGCTACTTCACATGCAAGGGTCCAGATGAACGATGCATCCTTCTTTGTCAATTCTACCAAAGGCTTGGTAATTTTGGAAAAATTCTTGATGCAGCGCTGGTAGTAGCCAGTATGACCAAGGAATGACCACACTTCTTTGACTATTTTAGGTTGGTGGGTTATTTCTTAGATGACCCTTATTTTTTCAGGGTCTATCTCAATTCTTGCTTTTGAAATGTGATGCCCAAAGACTATGCCTTCCTGGACCATAAGATGGCTCTTTTGCTAATTAAGCCAGAGGTTTGTTTTGACACATCTCTTCAACACCTTCTCAAGATGATATAAGGCTTGCTCAAACATAGCTCCATATGTAGAAAAATCATCCATAAAGACTTCTACCCCACTACTGATTTATTGTTGAAAAATGTTGAGAACTAATCATTGAAATGTGGCTAGGGAATTACATAGACCAAATGGCATCTGATGGTAAGCAAAAGTCCCCCAAGGACTTGTGAAAGTTGTCTTTTCCAAGTCCTCTAATGTAATCTAGATTTGCTTATAGCCACTATAACTATCCAAAAAGCTATAATAGTTGTGCCCCAAAATATTGTCTAGCACTTGTTCAACAAAAGGCAATGGAAAATGATTCTTGAAAGTTGCCATGTTGAGCAGCCAAAAGTCAATGCACATCCACCATTTGCCTTTCTTCTTGGGTACAATCATGAGTGGACTCATCCACTCACTATCTATGATAGGGTAGATGAATCCTACTTTGAGGAGTTGTTCAATCTCCTCTTTGATAATCTGATTTAACTTTGGATTCAAACACAACTGCGGCTCTCATTTTGGCTTGATGGTGGGGTTAGTGTATATTCTATGCTAGCATATTCTTGGATCTATCCCAATGGCTTTGGAATCTATTGAGCAGCAATCTTGGCATTAATGATAACTAGCCTCTCATTTTTCAAGAATACATAGTCCATTCTAGTTGGTAATGTCTTCAATTCAAGGGGCTCTTATTTAAAATTGTCAAGAATTTCCAGCTCATCCCAATTAACATCATCATTTGCTCCTTTAGAAAGCTAATGATGAACTTGCTCGAGTTCATCCATACTTGTAACATATTTGTACATTAGGCCCTTAGTAGGTTCCATGCATAATGTACTACTATTAGAATCAGCTGTCAGCCACTAGGTGCCTTCTTGTTTTGTGGCTACTGCATATAGACATCTTTGGATCTCAACTTCTGGTGCACACTGCTTGCATGCAAAGATAGATGTTTGCTTTATTTACCATAACTCCTACACACAATGGCACTTTGAATTGTTGTACATGATACATGGAACTCTCTTCTTCTCGATCTTCCCAAACTCATTTTCCTTTGATATTTCTAAGGAAAGATCTCTAATGCCCATTTTGTCATCAACAGTACTTAACCATGCCCTTCCCATAATAATTGGAAATTCCCCCTTTTAGTTCTTTACTTTGATTAATAGAAAATCGGTGGGATATAACCACCCACAAATAGTGGTGATGATGTCCTCAACTAGTCCCAATGGAATAGCGATGGACTGTTCCACCAATTCTAGCCAAATGTTTCTCTTCTTCAAGGGAGGAAGGTTTCACATTATGTACATCTCATGTGAGATCAAATTAACATCGGAACCAAATTCAAGAAGAGCTTTTCATTCCTCGCAATTTGCAAGTAAACTAGGGCACTCTTGGGATAAGCTAACTTTCTAAGTAGGTTACCAGCTCAAATCTAATTAGATACAACATGTGTCATCATTACAATATGGATTCAAGAAGGATTTTGGTTTGAAGGGGACTCAGATAAAGAGTAAATAAAGGTGGAGAAATAAGATTACCAACCACCGATGTGTCTAGGGGCTTTCATGGACTGTGAGGTCGGAAAAAGGATCTTTTCTTTGTTCATGGTTTTGACCTACTTGATGGGTTAACTAATTACATATTAACTATCCTTGTAGCATTCCTTTGTTGTGGTTGTGCAAGAAATTCATCCTTCATGGAGGGAGTAGGTGGTAGCTATGTAGGAGGTGGAGGAGTAGGTGTAGGGATAGGAGGTGCATAAAGGTAGTAGGTGGCATCCCTCTTTGGATTGGATGATTGGTATGCTTTAGGAGGGTAGTGGTGAGGTTGGTAAGTAGTGACATGACCAAAGGAGTTTCTTGGAGATAAAGGTTGCTGAACATAGTAACTATAGGGATCTAGTTATCAGTAAGGGTATTGCTATCTTGGAGGTGGCAATGCCCAAGATTATGGTTGCTACTATTGTTGGTACAATTCATAAGGTTGTGGTGGAGTTCCACTTGGATAATACTACTATGGTTGGTGGAACTATCGAGGATTTCCTTGTGGATAAGGTAATCTTTTGGTTGTTTACATTTGTGCAAGTCGTGGATGTAAGGCATACACCCTAGATTTTACAAGTGTGACACAACTAGATAACATCCCTTAGGATGTTCATACTAGCAGATGTCACACCCACCATCATCATTTGAGTTGCTATATATAGCCATCTCTATCACAGCCATTTTACCCTTACCCTTAGATGTGGCACATTTAGCCTCCTTACGCCTCCAGCACTCACACTCACCACTTTGCTCCTTGGACTCTTCAAAAAATTTTAAAATAGCTTGAAACTTATTGTCCATGGAGTCCCATAATTAATCAACATTAGTTGTAATTTCTTATTGCAATTTTTGGAGTGGCAAGGTTTTCTAATTACCCACCTCATCTCTGGCAAATTTATCTCACTATCACAAAATTGAACCCCCTTTTCCAAATAGAAGGATCCATGTTGTATTCTTTTGCACTTTTACATTTTCTTAGTTCTCCCTCCTCCGTGGCTACCTACTTAATTAATTTTTGAATCTAATAGGCACTCAACTCTATTAATCTCCCTTAGGCATAGATGCCAAGGGTTTTTCTAGTTTTAGACTGCAACCTATCTATGATATGATGAAGTTGATCAAGCTGAGAGTATCCATGGCCAGGACACCTATGCAATAGAGAGTAGTATTATTCAATAGTAGCATCCAAGGGCTCATGATTTCCTTATTTCCACCCTTGAATGTTTTCTCTTAGATTGGATACTCAGGAGTACGTTTGATATTTGTCATTGAATGACTCCAACATCATACTCCACCGCTTGAATGATTCTAGTTCCAAGGATTGATACCAATTTTCTACTTCCTTAATGAGTGTCCTTGGAAATAATTTTAGCTTTTTAGACTCATTTTCAATATTCTACAAGGCACATGCATCTTGAAAGGCCTAAAGATGATTTTTTGGATTAGCATCATATCCTTCCTCAAACTGAGGGATGTTGTTCATGTCCAGCCTTTTTATTCTGCTATCTTTCACATGTCTTGTTGGAATCCTCACAGCCTCTATAATATTCAACATGCCTTGAGTAGCAAGTAGAGGTTCATCATGGTCATGATGGTGGTGCCTACAATGTTCTCTACTAGCCCTTCTTTCTTGATGATGGGCCTCTCTAGATTGCCCACATCTTTAGTCACGACTGTCCTAACAGTCCCTCCTGTTGTTTTAGTCTCATCGATCTTCTGTTGTTCTTCTATGGCAACAATCTAAATCAAATGAAGAAGAAGACAACAATGATGAAGGGGAAGAAGAAGGAAAACTTGCTCTACACTGATACCTATCACCCTTCCTTCGATGCTTGCAACCACAATTGCAATCATGATCTTCTATGTTCCCCTTTTCTTGACTTACTTCTCTAGGTCCATTTTTATCATTGGATCCATTTTAACCAGAACCTAGATTATAGATTATTGATTGTACATTCTAGTTGAGGGTTCCTTGAACAAAGTCAAAGAAAGAAGAATCACTAAAGAAGTAGTCACCTTCATCAATTGGGTCAAGCAAAGGTGGAAAGATATTTGACCCCTTGCCCCTCATAAGCTTATGTTGGTGCTCTAGCTAACAATCCCTTAATCTTTGCACTTCAGTGGGATGATAATCCCTTGATTCAAGATCTCACATCTTGTATTCTCCATGGAGATGTTAAAGCCTATGTCATGTGAGCATTAGGTGGAGCATTGCTAGAACAGATCAGTCAGGTGGCAACACAATGTTGCCTTCCATATCACACCACTGCATCAGTTCATCTTGATGCAAGATGAAGGTAAAGTCTAGTACATACTCATCGAGATGAGCATATACCACCTGATATTATTAAGGCACCTAAACTACCCTAGGCAGAGATGGGCTTCTATGACAAGAAGACATTTTGTATTAATAAACTTGTAAAAAGTGTGTAGTTAAGGTTTAATTTAATGATAATGATTCTTTTTTTCATAGGATTTGACTCTTAGGGTTCAAACAACGAGGTTACTAAGTTTCACTGGGTTTAGATAGTGCACAAAGAACTACAGTCCCTAACAACAGTGCCAATGATGAACTACAAGGTATCCCTGCACCCAACCATACAAATCATAGGCATTCATGAGTGATCCAATCAAATTCTATAGACTATAATTACTAAGTACACTAGAGCTAAATAGTGCATGCGTGTTGTTTATTCATTGTCTTCCCAATCCCACTTATGGAATGTAATTGTATCGTTTAAGTGTGACTGAGGCATAAGATTTTTATTATTTTGTGTTTTTATGGAATTACTCACCTAAAACAAGAATAATAGTAAGAGTGATTAATTGCTAAATAAACAATATAGTCTAATCTAGCCTAACACAAGTAACCATTCCCACTTCCCGGACACATCATGAACTTTGTGCAAACACTACTAGGCTGTCAAATGCTAATCGTTTCTAACCTACCAAGTGTCACACGTATATTTGAAGGGGTTGTACTTGTGTATTTTAATGAATTGTTTGATTAATCAAGATTAATTACTATATCAATAACATTAATGTAAATTACATGAAATCACAATGTGTAAATGCATAAGAAAGAAAGTCTCAAGTGCTGCAATGAATGAATCAAAGAGTCCATCTTTATTTCCAACACACTGGTGTGCTCAGGAACATCAATGCTTGAATAAAGATCTATTCACACTTAGACCTCCTGTTGTGGACACTTAGAAATTATTCTAACTCTCAAATGAATAAACTACAAGAGTTTTGCTACTTGATTGCCAAAAACTTACTCCGAATTATGCACTTGGATGCCATATTTATAGACCTAGGAGTAACCCTGCGATATTGAATGCACAATATCACATCTTGGGCCATGATATTGTGTACCTGATCTCATGTACCCCATATCACGACCACCCCAATATCAGAGCATTAAAAAACACAATTTATCAAAAAGCCTTATTTTATTATTGTTATTATAGAACACAAGTACATCTAAGAAAAATAACAAAATAAAAATAAATATTATTTTATTTTATTTTGTAACAAAGGAAGAGTGAGAAGAAGTACATCAAAGTAGAATATAGAAAAGGAAGAATAGGAGAAAGAAGTAGAATGGGAAAGACATAAAAAAAGCAACTGTGATTATTTGTTACAACTGAATGACTCAAGGAGATGTATGACTATCTTCAATAGTGGCATCCTTCTTACTAAGCACTACCTTGCATCTAGCTAGTCCATCACACAATTTTTTGATGTACTCGATCACACATCTTACTGTAGCTATGGATTCTTACTTTCTTTTAAGTTGAGTCTTCAACATATCCATTTGTATCAATCAAACATCCATGTCCTTTTTCCATTCCTTCTTCTTTCTCTGCAGAAACAAGATTTAAATTATGAGTTATGAGAAAATTAAGAGAAAAAATGGAAGCACAAAGAATAAAAAAAAGTATTACCTACAACTGATCATTGTTAATTTGGAGGAATTGTTCATGGGTATTCAAATGGTGAGTGTAGCACATTGCAGTCTCCCATTCTCCTAAGAGTTGCTCCAAATCTTTTCCAACATTTGAAGCATCCTCAAGAATTGGATGTAAAGATGAGGGAACTCCAACCTATATTAAATCATAATCTACCTTAAATTTACATAACTAAGACTCTTATAAATGGTAGACACTCTCACAAACAGAATAGGGTTTGTTATTAGAAATTTGCTAAGTAATGCACCAAAGAAGCACAAGTTTTTCCTTAGCAACCACCACTATCTTTCCCATTGAATAAAAAGAACCTAAGATAGAGAAAGAAGAAACCATTAGAACAAATTTGGAAAATGGTGTCGCTGCTACCTATGGAAGGGAACCTCTTCCAGGTGTTGTAAAAAAAGGAGGCATGCCTAGTGATCTAGATGAAGGAATGGGAGTTTGTTTAAATGTGGTGCATGCATCATCTCTGTCCATCTCTTGAATAAAGTACTATCCCTCCATAGACATTTGCAACACAAAAATCAACATCATACAAAGAAAATATGGAAGTATTCAAACCTTTAAATAATTAAGCCCAAGGGTTCTTCTCGTTTCATGCCTAAGTCCATCCACGAGATGGCGTAGTTGATCCCTTTGCGAATAACCATGGCTAGGACAACGATGTAACAATGCATAGTATCAGCCCATGGCAACATCCAAGGGTTCATGTCCTCCTTGTTTCCAACCTTGGATTTTCTTTCGCAAGTTAGACACTCGGGAGTACGTTTGGTACTTGTCATTAAATAGTTCTAACATAGTACTTCACCTACGAATGGATTCTGATTCTAAAGACTGGTACCAGCTTTCCGCTTCTTTAACTAATGTCCATGGGAACAACTTAAGTTTTTGCCATTCATTCTCTAAGTTCTGTAAGGCACACAAATCATGGAATGCTTGTAAATGATTTTGAGGATCAGCGTTATATCCCCATTCAAATCGTGGGATATTGTTCATATCTAATCTCTTGATCCTACTATCTTTTTGGTGCCTTGTTGGAATTCTAATAGCCTCGGTTATGTCTAACATACTTCAAGTAGCGAGTAGGGGTTCATCATGATCGTCTTGTCCATGGTGTCTATGATGCCTACATTGTTCCCTACTCTTCCTTCTTCTATGTCGTCACTCTCTAAAGTGCCCTTGTCCCCTTTCCTGGCTGTTTCGTCTATGACTTCCAATTTGCCTACCTTTATCCCCATGATCTTTTCCTTTATGATCGCATTCGAATATTGAAGGAGAGGTTGAAGGAGATGATGAAGGTGAAGAAGAAGGAGACTTGTCACCATGATAGTGTCTGCTACCTTCTCTTCTATGGTCTCAGCCCCAATCACGATTGCGATCAGAATGTCCAACTTTATCATAAGTTCGTGTCCCTTTTTTGGACCCTTTGTGCTCATGGGTATCAAAACTTGGGTTATGAATAGTGGAATGAAGGTTCTGATACACAACCCCTTGGCTAAAGTCAAGGGAAGGAACATTGTTGTGTGGGCAACTACCTGAGGTAGGTTCACCACCATCATTTTCACTTAAGACATGTGCGGCATCCTGGGACCACTTACCCTTCAAAGACTTATGATGTCTCTCCTGTTGCAATTCTCTTTGATGGTGTGCCTCTGTGGGACGGTATTCTCTCAAGTCATGGTCTTGCACGATGTATTTTGCATGTAAGTGCAACATGCCAATTCGTGTGAGAGCACAAAGAAGCATGCTCAAGACTGAACGATCGGGAGGTAACACTATGTTACCTTCTAAGTCTCTCCAACAAAGTTGTTCATCTTGATGGAGGATAAAGGTGAAGTCTAGTATATACTCATCAGGATGAATATATACCACTTGAACTTGTTGAGGGACTAGTGGATCAACGTCATGTGTATTACGCCGCTAACTATTTCCTGTTTCAGACCTAGGCAATGAGGCACTCTCATACGAAGAAGGAGACATACTTGTCTGTTTAGTGTACAATGTATTCTTATTTATTATTTTTTCAACCAACCCTAAGGGTTTTTTCCAACAATGTGAATGATTTCCTATGTTCTAGTTATCACACAAACAACTAAGTCCTCGGAAACGGTGCCAATCATGAGCACCGAGGTACCCCTACACTCAACCATACGAATATGAGCATTTCACACACAATCCAGTCAAATTCCAAGAACTAACTACTTATGTGCCCTTATGGAATAAGGATGGGATGGTTGATCATTTTCTTCCCAAGCTTACCTACATGTCATAATTGTATGGTTAAGTAAGCTTGAGGCAGATGATTTTTTATAGCTTTTATGTTTTTATGTCTTGTGCTAGTAGGGAAGGAGAGAGGTAACTAAGAGACTAATTTAACTTAACTACTCATTAACTAAGTTTTAACTAATCCTAACACCAGCATCCATTCAGACTTGCCATACACATCTTGAACTAGTGCAACACTGCTGGGATTACCAAACGCTAATCGTTACTAGGTTACCAAGCGTTACATGCATGCTTCAAGTGGTCATGCTTATGTAATTTAAAGATTTTCTTAATTGATCAAAATGAATTGCTATGCTAATAATAGAAATGTAAAGTGCATAAAATAAAATAAAATAAAATAAATGTATAAGAAAATAAAATATAAGAAATGCGTAAGAAAACAAATCTCAGGTGCTGCAAGGATGAATCGAAGAGCTCTTCTTTATTGTCGTACACAAAGTGTGCTCAAGTACACAATTGATGAGACGCGACATGCACTGTGCCGCGATATCGCGTACGTGATATCGCGTCTTCTCCTGCGATATCGCGTACGCAATATCGCGATCCACCGCCATATCTATAAATAAGAGGCGGCACTCCCTTCATTTCTTAATCCTGGCTAGAAGTAGAAAAGCTCTGGTAGATTGATCACTCCAGAGTTAGAATTTTTCCCATGTGCCCGCAATAGGAGTCCTAAAGTGAACGGCTCTTTATTCGAGCAGCTTGTAACCTGAACCCAAGTTGTGTACGGCAATAAAGATGAACTTGATTGGATAAACCTTGCAGCACGTGGCTTTATTATTGTTGTTTATTTACTACTTTCCTAGTGCACACAAGTACGACTTGATTACGAGCGTCTACGGACGTGTATGGCTAGTCAAGGAATCTGCTACTTGTCGCAACGCATGAGTACGACTTGATTACGAGCATTGGCTGCTTGGTAACCCAGTAGCGTATTCCAGGATTCTGCGCTTGGTAATCCCAGTGGTAGTCCAATGTGTATGGCTAGTCAAGGAATCGGCTACTCATTGCTAGGCTAGAACGTGTGATAAGTACGACTTAGTTAC
>MNCI01029622.1:118222-156119 GCA_015680685.1 Gnetum montanum
GGATTCACAGGCGCAACACCCAGATCGGCAGTGACCATGGCGGTTGTGTTTGAGTAAAAAGAATCCATTGATCAACGAAGTCAAGAGTAACTAATAATCGAATCTAAAAGCAAATGGCTGGCAACAAAACGCACAAAAGGCTTTCTACCCTGTAGGATTTCAAAGAAATCGTCCTTGCGACCGATCTACACCACACGATTGACCGTAGACTTCCCTAGAGGTATTAAGTCTATGGTTTAGGGTATAGATCTCTAACAGGGTTACCCGAAATATTTGGATTGGAGCCTGAAGGCCCTCCTTCTAGCGCCAGATAACTGTAACGACGGAAAACGTCGGTAGCTGGAAAATACCGACCGAATCTCCGGCGTACACAGTTTTCGCCACGGATCCACGCGAGGGCTATGCTGGAGAAAGCGAATCCGTGGCACCCTGAATGGTCTTGTCGATCAAACAGGGACTTACGGGTCAGTAAAACGATGCAAAGTGCGTAAAAGAAAGCAATCTGATTCGAGGGGGGGCCGTAATGCAAGGGGAAAAACGATTGCAACAATGATAATGCTAAACATGATGAAAGGAGGTTGACATGAGAGAAGCTCGTAGCTTCAAGATCTGCGCTTTGACTTAAAATGTGTATCTTGTATAAGAGATTACACTGGGGAATCCCCAATTACAGGATATGAAACAAGCACAAAACAATAAGCAAAACGGTCTAAACAGAAGTCCGATCTACCTCGTGGGCTAAAGCTGAGATGCAAGGCGGGCCAAGCTTTGACGTCTACCAATCAACTGTTTCTGATTGATAGAGTCTTTTCAGTAGAAGGATTACTCCTGTCACCGGTGCTCAAAGCGAACTGTACTCTGCTTCGGCTGTAAGGTGATGATGTCCACGATTGCCAAAATGCTGTTCTCTGTATCTCTGCCCCAAAGTGCTAAGTGCTCTGGTGCTCAGAAATATGCTTTTTTGCTTCTCTGATTTGCCAACCCTTGTAACTTTGTCAACCGAGGTATTTATAGGCCGCAACGCTTCATGGGAAAAGGCGCAACCCTGGTGACGTGGATCCCGGATGTTGCGGGTCCTGTCGACATGACCATTTTAAGTCAGACTATGACTACGTACAACACGCTTGCTTGTGTGTTGTGCGTGTGAAAAGCAGGCACATGCTGAGCACGCTTTAATTGCTTTCAGGCTGTATTACGCTCATTCGCGTTGTGTTGCGTATATGAGCGTAATCTGGTGTACAAACAATAAGATCAACATTGTTTCATGCTCACTACGCAACTGTGTGTAACAAAGCGTAAATAATGTACAACTTACGCTCCCTACGCAGCTGCGCGTGGTGAAGCGTAAGCAATGTATAAGTTACGCTCACTACGCAGCTGCACGTAATGAAGCGTAAATAATGTGCAACTTGATAACATATGCCATGGTACGCACCGCCGCGTAATGACCGTAAAGACAAGTTAATCATGCACCACGAGGAAAAACGTCAAACTGTTGCGCTTCTCTAGACTCTGCCTTTGACTATTTTGGAGCTTATTACGCTTGTTACGCTGTCGTGCGTAATAGAGCGTAAACTTGTCTTGGAACAAAGCTGCTGCGCGCTCTCGCTTGAATTGCGAATCTTTTCCTGAGGCTGACTCGTAATTTTCATGGTGTTTCAGGAGAGACACCATAATTTCTTAAAGGGAAAATGGTCTAAGGATGCCCCACACGTTTTAAGTGAAATTGAGGGTGATGAACCTACCTTAGGTAGTCACCCACATAATGATGTTCCTTCCCTTGACTTTGGCCAAGGGATTGTGTATTAGAACCTTCATTCTACTATTCACAACCCAAGTGTTGATACCAATGGACACAGAGTCCAAAAAAGGAACAAGGGCACATGACAAAGGTGGGCATTCTGATCGCAATCACGATCAAGGGAGAGACCACCAAAGAGAAGGTAGTAGACACCATCATGATGGTGGTTCTCCTTCTTCTTCACCCCCATCACCTCCTTCATCCTCTCCTTCCATGTCCAGACGTAGCCATAGAGAAACAGATCGTGAGGATAAGGGAAAACAAAGTGGAAGTCACAAACGAAACAACCAAGACAAAGGATGAGGGCACTCTAGGGAATCATGCCATAGAAGAAGGGAGAGTAGGGAACCATGTAGACACCATAGATGCTATGAACGAGATGATCATGATGAACCCCTACTCACCACACGAAGCATGATAGATATAACTGAGGCTATGAGAGTTCCAACAAGGCACCAAAAAGATAGTAGGATCAAGAGGCTAGACATGAATAACATCCCACGATTTAAAGGGGGATATAACGCTGATCCTCAAAATCACTTACAAGCATTTCATGATGTGTATGCCTTGAAAAACATAGAAAATAAGTGGCAAAAGCTTAAGTTGTTCCCAAGAACACTAATAAAAGAAGCTGAAAGTTGGTACTAGTCATTAGAATTGGAATCCATTCATAGGTGGAGTACGATGTTAGAACTGTTCAATGATAAGTACCAAATGTACTCCTGGGTATCTGACCTACAAAAGAAAATCCAAGGATGGAAACAAGGAAATCATGAACCCTTGGATGCTGCCATGGGACACTATTATGCACTTTTACATCGTTGTCCTAGCCATGGTTATTTGCAGCCGATCAACTACACCATCTCGCAGATGGGCTTAGGCATGAAACAAGAAGGACCCCTAGGACTTATGCCCAAGGAAGGTTATCTAAGCTTAGGTCCCATCAAATTCATAGACTACTGGAGCAAGTAGCTAAAGAAGAAGGGTAGCTACAAAAAAGAGAGTGTGTGAAAGAATACAACCGAGATCCTTTCCTCTGAAAAAAGGGAGTAAGATTTTGTGAGGATGAGGAAGAGTCACCACTCGAAGAGATGTTGAATAGGAAAACCTTACCTATTCAAAAGTTAGCATCTGAAGTATCAACAAAGGTAGATCAAATGTGGGACTCCCTTGATAATAGGTTTCAAACTGTGCTCAAAGTAGTAGAGGAGTCTAGGGAGTGAGGTAGTGATCATGACAAAAGGAAAAAGAGAGAAGCAGAAAATGCACATAACAAGGGTACGGGGAAAGTTGCTATTATTGAAGAGGTTGTGGACTCAGATACGAATGATGATAGTGGATGTGAGATCTATCAATACGATCATCCTAAGAGATGTTGCCCTGTAATCTCACATTTATAGGAGTCTGGGGTGTATGCACTTAATCCACATTTAAACAAACGGCAAACATCCCGATGGTTAACTTATCCCCAAGGTAACCCAAGGTAGTTCCACCAACCTTTAACGTATTATCCAAGTGGAACTCCACCACAACCAATGAAGCAACACCAATAGTGGCAGCACCCACAATCATGGGGAATGCCACTGCCAAGGCAACAATATCCTTACCAGCAACCTAACCCATATGGATACTACATGCAACATCCAACCTCTCCACATGACTCTATTGGTCAAGTTACTCCCCAACATCACTACCAGGACCATGAGTACTATAGGACTTCCTCTCCTAGGGGTGACATTCCACAATTATACCATCCTTCCAAATTTGGCTGCATCTCTCCCACCAATAGCTCCATTACCACCTGCTCCAACAATGAAAGGTGAACTCCCTACTCAGCCACAACAATGCAACACCACAAGGGCTGTTAATCCTCAAACTACTATTGGTTCTGATAATAGTACAAAGAAAAGATCTTTCTTCAAAACCAATAGTCCAACCAAGCCTTTGCAACCTCAAGTGGCTGAGTCTTTGGACGTCTTCGTATCAACTAAAGCTTCAAAACCCCCTTTGAACTTAACACCGCATTCAACACATATGGTCATGTTAACACATGTCGTTACAAATTGGATCAAAGTTGGCCACCTTCCCAAGAAATTCTCTAATCCTGGGAGTCCCCTAATCTATCTACAAATCGCTGGGAATGAGCCATGCAAAGCTCTTTTGGATTCAGGTTCTGGTGTCAACCTAATATCCCAAGAAATGTATAAGGCCTAGAACCTGGCCCCATTGAAAAAGAGCAATGTCTATTTAGAGTTAGCCAACCAGTCCATCACTATCCCCTTGGGATTAGTGGAGGACATTGTTACCACTATTTGTGGATGGTCGTATCGAGCTAACTTCCTGGTGATCCAAGTGAATAACAGTAAGGAGGACTTCCCAATCATAATGGGAATGGCATGGCTAAGCACTATCGATGCATGCCTAGGTATCTGTGATCTTTCCCTAGAAATATCTAAGGAAAACACTTTTGGAAAGATCAAGAAGAAGAAGGTTCAATGCATCGCATACAGTGACATAGGGTGCAATTGCGTGCAAAGATCATGGGTTGTGCAAAGTTTAGCATTTCCTACATGCAATCAATGTGCACAAACGATCAACATACAAAGGTGCCTATATGTAGCAGCCACACGACAAGAAGACATCCAGTGGCTGACAGCTAATCAAGAAAGTAGCTCACTTATATGCATGGAACTAACTGAGGGTTTAACTTGCGCTTACATAGATAGTATTGATGCATTAGAGTAAGTCCATCACCAGCTTCCCAGTTCTACCTTAGAAAACATCAACTAGGGGAAGTTGAAAATTCCCAAGAAATTTAAACAAGAGTCCATAGAGCTAAAACCATTACCCACAGGTATGAAATACATGTTCCTTAAGAATGGAAAACTGGTAATCATCAACGCAAGTCTTGCTCCACAAGAAAAAGAAAGTCTACTCAAGGTAATAAACAAGTGGTCAAAAGCCTTCACCTGGTCATATCCAAAATTAACTAGAATAGATCCTAGGATATGCTAGCACAGGATCTACATTGACTCCTCCATCAAGCCTCAAAAACAAACATAGAGGCGATTGAACCCAAAGTTGAAGCAAGTAGTAAAAGAAGAAATCGAACAGCTTCTAAAGGATGGGTTCATATACCCCATTGCTAATAGTGAATGGGTTGATCCCTTGGTAATCATGCCTAAAAAGGGAGGCAAATGGATGGTGTGCATAGATTTTAGGCTACTAAACATGGCAACATTCAAGGATCATTTTTCGTTGCCATTTGTTGACCAAGTCTTAGACATAATCATAGGGCATCACTATTATAGTTTTTTAGATGGCTACAGTGGATATAACCAAATACAAATAGCCCAAAAAGACTAAGCCAAGACTACATTCACCAGTCCTTGGGGAACATTTGCATATAAACAAATGCCATTTGGCTTGTGCAATGCCCCTGCCATGTTTCAACACTTTGTTCTAAGCATATTCTAGCAACAGATAGGAAATGGTGTGGAAGTCTTTATGGATAACTTCTCCACTTACGAAGCAAGTTTTGATCAAGCCTTGGACTAGTTAGAGCAAGTGCTAAAAAGATGTGTAGAGACTAATCTAAGGCTCAACTAGTAGAATAGTCATTTAATGATCCAAGAAGGTGTAGTACTTGGGCATAAAATTTCACATGTAGGGATAGAGGTATACCCTAAGAAAATCAAGGTCATCCAAGGAATTACCCATCAACTGGAAACTATCAAGGACATTCGGTCATTCCTTGGACACACTGACTACTATAGGAGATTCATAGAGAACTTTTTAAAGATTTCCAAACCATTGGTAGAGCTAACGAAAAAGGACGTACCCTTCAAGTGGACCAAGGAATGCGAACTAGCTTTTCAAACTTTGAAGCAGAAGTTGGTAGAAACACCCATTCTACAAGCTCTTGATTGGTCTAGGCCATTCCATGTCATGACTGATGCATCCAACTATGCCTTAGGAGTCGTAATTACATAGTTAAATGATCAAAAATGCCCTTATTACATCCACTGTGCAAGTAGAAGTATAGCTGGTGCACAACTTAACTACACTACTACAGAAAAAGAATTAATGGTTGTAGTGTTTGCACTAGAAAAATTTAGGCACTATGTATTGGAATATAAATTATTCATACACACAGATCATAGTGCCATCTAGTTCCTCATGAATAAGCCAATGGTAAGCCCCCATATTATACGATGGCTCGTAATCCTACAAGAGTTCAATCTAACAATGATCAATCATAAAGGCACCAAGAACATAGTTGCCAATCATTTATCTCTGTTGCACTAGGATAGCAAAGAGGACGAGTATCCTATTTTTGATCACTTCTCTGATGAGTTCCTCTTTGCCAATGTAGTGAATAATCAATCACCCATAGAGACAACTTGGTATAGCAACATTCTTACCTATCTCCTTATCCAACAAACAGCACAAGAGTTAGACCTTAAGAAGAAACAACAGTTTCTTCATAGAGCCAAGTACTTTATAAAAATCAATGGACAACTTTACAAAGTATGTCCCGATGGCTTGGTTCGATGGTGTGTTCCCAATAGAGATCAACTGTGAGTTCTCCAAGATGCTCATGAGGGCCCTTGTGGGGGTCATTATGCTGGGAGACGAATAGCCATTAAGATCCTGCTTGCAAGGTACTATTGGCCTACCTTATTCCAGGACACCCATCAATTTATCCAATCTTGTGAGCACTGTCAACATGATGGGGGAATGACTACTAGAATGGAGGGTCCGGAATAATGGATTCAACCACTAGAACCCTTTGACATTTGGGGAATCAATTTCATGGGGCCCATTACACCAATGTCCAATGGAAAAGCATACATCATAGTTTCCATAGACTACTTAACAAAATGGGCTAAAGCAGTAGCTGTTAAAGATTGCACCTCATCTACAGCTGCACGATTTGTCCAACAACAAGTTTTCAATAGGTTTGGTGTTCCACGTGCACTTATCTCAGATAATGGTACACACTTTATAGGTGCAACGCTTAGGGGTTGAGCACAAATTGACTACACCATACCACCCTCAAGCAAATGGTCAAGACAAGGTCACCAATAGGGAGATTACTAAGATACTGACTAGAACCATTAGCAAATATAGGTGAGACTAGAGCACTAAGCTGAATGATGTTCTTTGGGCATACCACTCCACATGGAAACTCCCTGTAGGCTACTCTTCCTACGAGTTAGTGTATGGAAAACTTCCAATGCTTCCTATCCAAATTAAGCTCCGTACGCTAGCCACAGCATGTGGCCTCAACCTTGACCTCAATCTAGCACAAAAATAAAGGTTGATGACTCTTAACTTGCTAGATGAGAACCAACTAGCTACCCTGTCATCTAATGAGTTGCATAAGGCATTTAATAAACAATTTCATGACCTAAAAATTAGGAGAGTTAAGTACCAGCCAAGAGATAGGGTTCTCTACTGGAATCCCACACATGTGTCACAGTGTACCAAATTTCAAACATTGTGGGAAGGACCTTACATTATCTATGCAAATTTTCCTTCAGGAGCCATGACCATATATAAACCTAAGAGCCCAAATAAGAGATTGTTTATCAATGTGGAATAAACAAAACCTTTCCATGAGTTTAGGTCAGCCAGAACATATGCTACCTCTGTAAGTGGGCAACCTTACTCATTATTTTGGATCTTCTCCTTCCAATTCAATCACGGGGGAGATGTCCACCCTTGATAATCATTAAAGGCCCTCAGTTCTTTCTAAATTTTTCTTTTACATATTTTTCTTTTACACATTTTTTTTTACATATTTTTGTTTTACCCTTTTTTTTGCACATTTCTTTAATCTTCTTGTTTTTTTTTTTACACCGTCGTTCATATTTTTATCATTTCTTTGTATGATTACTTCATTTTGTTCATCACCCAATAAGTGTTCATGATGGTGGTATGAATAATATCATATTGATTGCTAATGTTTCGATTTTACCTTTGAAGTATGATGTTGATAATTAGGGTATGGTGCTTTTGATTAACAGGCAATGAGTCCATGTCGTTCATGCATCCATACATACCTATGGTTTTCCTTGGCTTGGAACTGTACAGTCCCTTCCTCTAATAAAACTGTTAATGAATTGGTGACTAGGTATTTCTCAAACTGAGAAAGGACTCAAAGGATGAAAAGGGTGTGACTTCAAGGCAATTCTATGCATTTGTGCTAGCTATTCTCTTGAGTGCTTGGACGCTTTTTGCTTGGATTTTCTGCCATTCTAATCATTCACCAAATTACCAGAAGTTGAGTACATAAAAATAAGTCTTTGCATGGTGTGGTTCTCACACGAAAACCACAAAAAAATAGTGAGAATTCAAAGCACACCCCTTAGACACAATAATGATTTTGGGCTACATGCGTTGGTTATGGCACTGGAAAGCCATGTTACCCATGCCTGAAGGTTTCCTCTACCTAAGGCCCCTTCTCACTTCCTAGTTCTCCCTCTTACTTTCCTCGAAGTGGTGGTGACTTTTTGTAGAGGCATTCTTGTTGCTTCAAGGGGATGGGCTAGTCAAATGTGTTGATGCGAGGTCACTAAATGTGGATTGTTGAACCTGGGTTTGGAATGAGTTCTACTCGGTCATATTAACCATGAAACACACAAGGGACTTTACACAACCTTGTTCTTGGGTTTCCATTCCATTCTCTGCTCTCCATCTTTCTTTTCCATTTCTCACCTCATTGCTGGTTTTATCATTAGTCTGTATCTTGGTTGATGCATTGTTCTTCCTTGCTAATTTCTTATGGGTAAGTTTTTAACTCTTGCTTCCAATTGACATTCCTAAAGCCTACAGACTTTTTGGGTTGTGGGCTTGTTAGGGCACTAAAGGCATGAGCCTACTTTAGGGAGGACCCACTGGCAATCCTTTTTGGTGCATTTGTTAATTTCTTTCCTTTAAACATTTCCTGCAATCAAGAACTTTTTGTTTCATCCCCATCTATGACATCCATCTTATTGATGTTGTTGTTGTTACTTTTTCTCCACCTTTCTTATTCCTTATCTTTTTCCACCCTATCGCTACTAGAGGTTTGCTCTTCATCATGGGGGCCCAGGCACAAATTTTTCAATTTCTCCTAACCCCTACACCTTAGGTAGTCACCAGTGTTAAAACTCCAAAACCAGTATCTACCATAACCACAACTTAGCCAATGCACTTCACATCGAGGCAAGGTATTAACTACATGGTGATTTATCTATCCTTGCTCATTTGTGACTATATTTTATGTGCAGATGGCAATCATACAACAATGGACTGGGCCTGGAGGAAACACTTAGGATGCACTGGAACTAGAACATTTGCAAAAGGAGCAAGATTGGTGGCGTGGCTATGGATGAACAACAAAAGGTGCAATATTTGCATCGGCAGCTGCATGTCTTATTCTTCTCTCTCTCTCCTTCTTCTTTTCCAGCTACCAAATAAGGTTGGATGTCATTTATGTATAGTGTTCACTTTTGTGGTCATGAACACTAATGCTGTCATGTATTGTATTGTTGATCTGTTCACTACCATGTTGAGTCAGTCAACCCGTTCCACCATCAAGGGTCATGCACTTAATAATCCCATACCTTCCCAATATTTTGTAAGGAACTAGAGGATGAGTTTTCATTCAATCATGGGGGTATGATGAACCATGATATCGTGTACATGATATCACATCCGTGATATCAGATCTACCATGCAATGTCGAATACCCGATATCATAGCCCATCTCCTTGTCTATAAATAAGAGGCAACGCCCTTGGTTTCCAGAGTTAGAAGTTAGTCCCTTAGCCAAACTCTTGCCATTTTCTCCTTCTAGAGTTAGAATTATCTCTGTGTGCCCGCAATAGGAGTCATAGAGTGAATGGATCTTTATTCAAGCATTATGTACCTGAGCACACTTTGTGTACAGCAATAAAGATGAACTTTATGATCAACCTTGCAACATATAGAATAGATTAATTAGTGTTAATTCTTGTTTAATGCTTAATGCTTTCATAGTTAATTAATGATTTCTCTCACCCTAAAACTCTCTTAGTTAAATAAACTCAATACGACCACTTCGAGCATGCATGTAGCGCTTGGTAACCCAGTAACGATTAGTGTTTTGTAATCCTAGCAGCGTTGCACTGGTTTAGGATGTGTACGGCAAGTGGGAACGGATATTGGTATTAGAAGTACTTAAACCCTAGTTAATGAATAGTTAAATTAGATTAGTTACTTAGTTATTTCTCTCCCCCCTTCTTATTAGTGCAAGATATAAAACACATAAAATCCATAAAAATCATATGCCTCAAGCTTACTTAACTATACAACCGTGACATACAAGTAAGTTTGGGAAGACAACGATTAATCAACCCGTTATTATTCTAGGTAGGTGCATAGGCACTTAGTCCTTGCAATTCGATCGAATCATGCATGAAATGCTCGTATTCATATGGTTGAGCGTAGGGGTACCTCACCGCTCATCACCAACATACCTAATTTCTTCAATGTACCGATGTCTAAAATCAAAAGAATAAATTGGAGAGAAATAAATGCATGAGTCAATGACCAAATCAATATCCTTAAAGATTAAATTAATGAGATTAGATATGTTCAAGAAGAACTTCATTACTCAAATCAAGGGTTCAGGACAAAGATGCAAAATATGTCCTAGGAAATTAGAAAATTATCCCAAAGTTTAGAAGATACATGGTCAGACGTGCAAGAAACGATGGATTCCTTTGCGAATTCCATCAAGTAATTAACTAACCATCTCACTCAGCCTTCAAATCCTACCAACCCTTCACCTTAGGATCAACATCAAGATCGAGATCAACTTTCCCCTAAGGATCCACACCAAAAACAACCCCTACCTACTAGTGGATAGGATACCGAAATCCCTCTTATAGGCTATAAAGTTGAAACCGAAGGTGAGGAATATGGGAACTACCTTAATCCACCTAGAAAATCATTCACACAAGTTCATGCTAAGAAAGAAAAATTAGATCATTATGATGAAGCCCCTGCATCTAGTGCTAAGGCAAATGATTAGCTTGATACATTGAAAAATTACTTCGATATGTTGAATTTATCAAGTCAAGAACGTTTAGAGGTTACCTCCTTGTATTTAAGAGGACTTGTGTTAACATGGTGAAATGGACTAAGATCTCAAGGTTTGATTACAAATTGGTTTAATTTTTGTAGAGATTTTGAATAGAAATTTGTACCCAATTCTCTTCTCAAAGAACGCAAAATGAGATTTGTTTCCTTAAGATTGGGAAGATGATCCATAGATTATTACTAGAAGGAATTATATGATCTTTCTTGGTATGTAAGTTACTGAGATAAAGGAGAATTAGCTTGAAAATTCATTGGTGGACTACATGCTCAACTACATCCCCAAACATGAGCCCATAGTCCTCAAACAGTTGATGAAGCATATAGAATTACTAAGGATTATGAGGAATCCAATCAAATACTAGCTACCCTTCGACAAGAAACTCTTCAACAAACTACCTTTCCACAAGCAATGGTAGAGGAAACACTAACCAAAAGAGCTTGATTAGGATCAATATGTTTCATTTGTGGTGAAGATCATTTAAGATGAGACTACCCAAAATTTTGAGTAAAAATACAAAGGACCAACCAAATCAAGAATCAAAAACCCAATCCAAATATGAACAAAGGAAAATTTTCAACCACCACCATAGTCCTAAAGAAGATATCTACATCAACTAAATCAGGTTTGCATAAATTTCAATTTTCTTTACTAATTTTTTAAGGTTCAATTAAAGGTAAACAAATTAAATTTTTGATTGATAGTGGTGCTAGTAATAACTTTATTTCTTCAAAGTTAATTAATTTATTGAAATTAAGTTTACCTTCCAAGAAAATTATTAATATAGAACTAGCAGATGGAACAACCATGAGCAAGCATACTAGGTATGGAGAAATTAACTTTACCATGCAAAACATGTCTTTCATTGATGAATTCTTTGAATTTGAACTAGGTGATGTTGATGCAATTTTAGAAATTTATTTCCTCAAAAAATTTGATATTACTACCCACTTTGGAACTTGTATTTTAAAATTCCCAACCACTAATGGAGTCAGGGTTCTAAGGGGATTAGGAACAGCAAAGCAAATTCATATGATAACTATTAAGCAAACTAAAAGATTAGTCAAAAAGTGTGCATACTGGAGAGAAATTGGAGACTAAGGTTGTTGTGTGAAGCACATGAAATACCATACACATGACACCTAGGTTATATTAAGACCTATATGATGATTCACAAATCTTATTTTTGGCTTGGAATGAAGAATGATGTGTCCTCATACATTAAAAATTATCCAACATGCCAAAGAATAAAAGCTGAATCGATGAAACCTAATGGATTATTATAACCTATGGAACTCCCAACCTAGAAATGAGAAGATGTCACCATGGATTTCATTGTGGGATTGCCAATAACCAAAAAGGAAAATGACTCAATTTTCATAGTGGTTGATCATCTATAAAAGATGGCACATTTTATAGCTTTGAAATCTACAAACATAGTATAAGAAGTAGCCCAAAAATTTCTACGTGAAGTATTTCGATTACATGATTGTCCAAAATCTATCACTTTGAACAAAGATCCCAAGTTCATATCTAAATTTTGAAAAAATTTCTTCAAAGAGCTTGGAACCTAGTTGAAATTTAGCACAACTTACCACCCTAAGACTAATGGGAAAACTAAATGCGTGAATAGAATATTAGAAGATATCCTATGAAGCTACATTGGGAGTAGACCAAAAACGTGGGAGAATTATTTACACTTGATAGAATTTTCCTTTAATAATAATTATCAAGGTTCCATACATTGAACACCATTCGAACTAGTGTATGAATGTAATTGTCATACACCACTAACCTAGGCAAATTCAACCATAAGAATAGAATGGAAGGAAGACGAAATGAAAATAATGGAAAACATTATTACAAGAGTTAAACAATATTTACAAGCTACCCAAGATAAATATAAAGGATATGTAGATCAACATCGACTTAAAAAAGAATTCCAAGTAGGAGATCAAGTATTACTGAGAGTAAAACCTACCAGAAGTTCTCTTAAACTTGGAAAATATACTAAATTGACACCTAGATTTTGTGGACTCTCTGAAATCTCTAAAAGAATTAGTGAAGTAGCATATTGGTTGAATCTTCCAGCAACCTTAAAAACTCATCCAGTTTTCCATGTGAGCTTGCTAAAGAAATTTCATGAAAATGATGTATCATATGTGCTAGATTGGAATACTTTTCCATTACGATCCAATGGTAGCTTTGAAGTTAGACCCATTGCTATTAAGAACCAATAACCAAGAAATTACAAAATAAAACTATCAACAAAGTACTTGTTCAATGGTCAAATTGTGATCAGCAGACTTGGGAAAATAGGGATTTTATTTTAAATACTTACCCCCAACTTTTTTATCATCATGATATTGAATATAAATTGTATTTGTTATGGATGTAATAAATTATGTTTCATAATTTTTGATCTTCTATTTGTATAGATGATAATGAGAAAAATAAAGGAACTAAAGCTGAGGAGCATAACAATGAAGCAGTAGTTGAGCAACTGGACATAGAGGAAGCACTTGAGGACAAGCTAGATGCCTAAGGGAGGTAGATTGTAACGTCTTGTCCCTTGTTAAGGGTGGAAACAATTGTAAATAATGTAATTAACCTTCAAATGAAGGGGCACCTCATTATGAGGAGTTATAATTATTCATGTATCCCTCAGGAAAGGGTTTGACTTATGTCATTTAAGGCCAAGGTTAGAGGTCATGCCAGGCATGGAGTTGTAGAGCCGAGAGAGGTAAGTAACAGGAGCCAAGTGAAGCGGGACAAAAAGGGACAAATCACCCCTTTGGAAGGATAGCCTAACCATGGTGGCAATGTCAGATTGCCTCTAAGGCTTAAGTGGCATAGGAAGATAACCCAGAGGACATTACAATACCAATTATTTATTTATTAGTTAATAAAATTTTTTCCATTTTCCTATTTTCATTCCTCGGTACCAATTATTCATTTACCAGTTAATTCATTTATTAAATATTTATAATGTTTCTAGTATATTATCTAAGAAAACAGTGAATGCAATAAATTACGCAATCGTATTTTTACAACATCCAAAGATGGGATGTCACAAAGTGCATTCCACAATTATTAAGTATGGATGGAAGATAGATTAAGATAATTGTTCTTACTAACTATGGGAATTATATTTGGTTTAATTTTTAGTAGTAGTCTATATTTAAAACCTAATGTAACACATATGAAAGTGAATCAGGAAACAAATTGATGATTCCCAAATCATACATTAACTAAACAGCTAGCTTTAGTTGTGAGGTAACCAATTTTTCACAAGTGTTAGTTTTGTCTAGTATGTCATGAATGAGGGTTGGATTTCTCTCCCTAGATCATGATATGATACCTTAAGAAAAATGGTAGACAAGTGAATCCTCCAGACTATCCACTAATCACTAGAGATTCAAAAAAGAAGTATGGTCACTCTTAAAAAGTATCTTATGATAGGATTTTTCCTCTTCATAGATACTTTACTCATAAGTCATAATAAAATAGGTAGATCTATATATAGAGATTAGAAAAGAATCGATTAAAGATAGTTACAAAGTAAATAAAGCAAATAGTAGCTAGTTGCATGTACAAATACATATGGAATGGTATCATCATAAGTAATATGAGCTAAAATATCCACTCAAGAGTTAAGAAAAAACTAATGGATATTCTAAAAATGATTTTCATTATGATTGTGTAGTAGATATAGGAGATGTTCAGTCACCTGATACATGGAAGATGAAGTACAAGGTTATTATTTGATTTAAATGACTTTGATGCTTAACGAGTTGCTAAGTTATGTAGAACAAGCACACAATAGTATAAATGTTGTGTTACGTAATATATGTTCCCAAGTCATAGTATGGCGATCGATGGACATTTATGATTAATTTACCATCAATTATACATGAAGGCTCAGTATTCACATGCTAGACTACCTTTTCATTATCATGTCTTTGATGAATGTTTCATCCATCAAATGTTCATTCACTAATTTATGATGTTATCCATGCATCCATTCCATTAATGAAAGTCATGTGATACTTGTGAAATTGAATCATCTAGTTTAAGAGACTTATCATGATGTAATTCTTTCAGCATTAGCACATCCCTAGGTTGAAGTATCATAATGAGATTAAGGACATGGAGTAGAGGACCTCTATGAGGTGGGGAATGAACAAACCACTAGGGTGGATCCTTCAGGTGTAAAATGACAATAATCCTGAGAAAAATAGAGTGAGTTATTCCAAGTGAGTGACATTGATGGTAATAGACTAGGTAATCCAAAGCTTTAGGTATGTGCCTATACATTCATCCAAATATATATCTGTCATTGTAGATACCTAGTATATTTGAGTGAGAGAGATGTAGGTACTTTCTTCTTTTCAAAATATACTAGTATGCTTAATCTTTATGATAAGTTTGGTGTGCCTTCATTCAAAGAATGAGTTGCCTATTACCTACCTTAATAGTATAGTGAGTTTAGTAAATAAGATAGAGTTTAACATATGAGAGTGATGAGTTTAGGGGGCATTCTTTAGACAATTTATGGGAAGGCTTTGCCTAACCTACCCAAGATAATACTCACGAAGCCCATCTTATTGTTGTTTCTACCACTACAAACACAAAGTTCCTCCAACCATATTGTGCTATGGATATGTTTGGGATGTAGCCCTATCCATGGAATATTTCATGAGTACTATACCCCTTGATTAATTTCAATTGAATGTAGTGTTCATTTTGGTATGTATTGAAAGGTGACCAAAACATCTCAAACAAAAACTACCTAAGCTAATGATAGAGGCAACAAGACCTTCCAATCAAGTACCATTAATTGATCATAAATATATCATGAAAATACTGCATGTACTCATATATATAGGAATGGTAAGAATATAACCTTGAAACTAAACTAGGTGGATCCTAGTATGCTCTTCACCATGTGTATATCTATGATGGGCTTCCAACCTTCTAGAAGTAGCACTATACATAAATTGATGGAGTAAGGTCACATCTCCATAAACCGCTAATGTGTTTTAATAGATTTGGTTATCTTTATCATCCTTTTTATAGTGACTGTACATGATACTATGGCATCATATGCCTCAATCCCGTTAAGCTTCATTGCAAAATATGATCCAATATAGACGCAGCTACTTTCCCATGTCTACTTTTCATTATCATTCCTTTTCATTCATTTGTTTTCTAATGCCAAAATAAATCTTTCTAAGTAACATGTTAGTTTCATTCTACTTAGCATTTTTGAACCTATTCCCCTAATGAAATACTAGTAGCAGTAGCGATGAGCCACGATATTGTGTATGCAATATCGCATCTGCCATGCGATATCGCATCCTGCCTCATCTTCTATAAATAAGAGATGGTGCCCTTTGTTAAAGGTAGTTAGACTTAGACCCTTAGCCAAACTCTTGCAGTTTTACCATTCCAAAGTTAGAATAATTTCTGTGTGCCCACAGTAGGAGTCATAAAGTGAACGGATCTTTATTCAAGCAATTTGTACCTGAGCATACATTTGTGTATGGCAATAAAGATGAACTTTATGATACCTTGTAGCATATAGAATAAGCTAATTGGTAATTAATTATTGTTGAATGTTTAATGCTTTCCTAGTTAATTAATTTCTCTCTCAACCTTTGATCCTCTTAGTTAAGTGCACTCAGTACGACTGCTTCGAGCATGCGTGTAGCACTTGGTAACCTAGTAATGATTAGCGTTTGGTAATCCCAACAGTGTTGCACTGGTTTAGGATGTGTACAGCAAGTGGGAATGAATACTGGTGTTAGGACAATTAGAACTTAGTTAATGAATAGTTAATATAAGTTAGTCACTTAGTTCTCTTTCCCTTTTCTTATTATTATAAGACATCAAAAAGATAAAAGTTATAAAAATCATATACCTCAAGCTTACTTAACCATACAACCATGACAATACAAGTAAGTTTGGGAAGAAAACGATTGATAAACCCTAAGTGTTCCATTAAGGCGTTTAAGCACTTAGTCCTTGGAGTTCGACCAAATCGCATGTGAGACGCTTGTATTCATATGGTTGAGTGTAGGGCTACCTCACCACTCATCATTGGCGCCGTTGCCGGGGACTTAGTTTTTTGTGTGCTATGTAGAACATAGGAAAACATCCATATCGTTGGAACACTAGAACAAACCCTTAGGGTTAATCAAGGAAAGATAAGACAATAGTACATCACACACCAAATAAGAAAAAAATGTCTTCTTCTTCACATAAGAGCACTTCACTACCTAGGACTAACATAAGAGGCAGTTGGCGGCATAATACATGTAACCAAGATCTGCCAGTTCCTCAACAGTTTCGTGTGGTATATACTCATCATGATGAGTATGTACCCGATTTCACCTTTATTCTCCACCAAGATGAACAACTACGTTGGAGAGACTTGGAGGGTAACATAGTGTTGCCCCTAGACCAATCAGTCCCCAACATGTTCCTTCGTGCTCTCACACAAATAGGCATGCCACTTTTATACATGGAATACATTGCATGTGATTATGACACAAGGGACTATCATCCCACAGGAGTGCAACATCAAAGAGACTTGCAACAAGAGAGTTACCACACATCCTTGAAGGGTAAATGGCCCCATAATGCTTCGCACATCTTAAGCAAAATTGAGGGTGGTGAATCTATTTCAACAAGTTCCCCACCAAACAATGTTCCCCCTCCTAAAAATGGTCAAGAGGTGGTGTATCAGAATCTCGACTCTATGGTTCACAACCCTAGTTCTCATCCCCATGAACACAAAGTGTTCAACGAGGGAACACAATAAGGGTGGACGTTCTAATCGTGAACACGATCAAGGCTAAGACCACCAAAGAGAAGGTAGAAAATACCATCATGCCGATGGTTCTCCTTCTTCTTCACCTTCATCCTCATCATCACCCTCTCCTTCAGTGTCTGGATGCAATCATAAGGAAACCAATCATGAGGATAAAGGAAAACAAAGTGAAAAACATTGACAAGACATTTGAGAATGAGGACAAGGACACTCTAAGGAATCAAGGCATAGAATAAGGGAGAGTAGGGAACCATGTAGACACCATAGATGCTATGAACCAGATGATCATGAAGAACCCCTACTTGTAACTAGAAGCATGCTAGATATAATGGAGGCTGTAAGAGTTCCAACAAGGCACCAAAAGAATAGTAGGATCAAGAGGTTAGACATGAACAACATCCCATGATTTGAAGAGGGATACAACGTTGATCCTCAAAATCATTTACAAGCATTCCATGATGCATGTGCCTTGCAAAACATAGAAAATGAATGGCAAAAACTAAAGTTCTTCCCAAGGACACTAGTGAAAGAAGCAAAAAGCTGGAACCGATCCTTAGAACTGGAATCCATTTGGAGGTGGAGTACAATGTTAGAACTATTTAATGATAAGTACCAAATGTACTCCCGAATGTCTAACCTGTGAAAGAAAATCCAAGGATGGAAGCAAGGAAATCATGAACCCTTGGATGCTACCATGGGCCGTTATTACGCACTATTACATTGTTGCCCTGGCCATGGTTACTCGCAGTAGGATCAACTACGCCATCTCGTGGATGGACTTAGGCATGAAATAAGAAGAACCCTTGGAACGTATGCCCAAGGAAGATTATCAGAGCTTAGGTCTCATCAAATTCATAGATTGCTAGAGCAAGTAGCCAAAGAAGAAGGTGAGCTACGAAAGAGAGAAAGTGCAAAAGAGTATAACCGAGATCCTTCCCTTTGAAAAAGGGGAGTGAGATTCTATGAGGAGGAAGAAGAGTTACCACTTGAAGAGATGGTGAATAGGAAAACTTTGCCACTCTAAAAGTTAACAATAGAAGTATCGGTAAAGGTAGACCAAATGTGGGACTCCCTAGATAGTAGGTTTGAAACTGTTCTTAAAATTGTAGAGGAGTCTAGGGAGTGAGGCAGTGACCATAATAAAAAGAAAAAGAGAGAAGTGGACAATGCACGTAACAAGGGTAAGGGCAAAATGGCCATCACCGAAGAGGTTGTGGATTTAGACACAGACAAGGACAGTCAATGTGAGATATGCCAATACGACCATCCTAAGGGATGTTGCCCAGTGATCTCACATCTACAAGAGTTTGGGGTGTATGCACTCAACCCACAACTTAATAAAAGGCCAGCACCCTGATGGTTACCTTATCCTCAAGGTAACCTAAAGCAGTTCCACCAACCTTCAACATATTATCCAAGTGGAACTCCACCATAACCCATTGAGTAACATCAATAATGGCAATACCCATAGTCATGGGAGATGCCACCACCAAGGCAACAATACCCCTACCGACAACCGGATCCATATGGCTACTACATGCAACATCCAATCTCTCCATGTGACTCTGTTGGTCACATGATATCACAACAACACTACCAAGCTCGAGAGTATTATAGGACTCCTTCTCCTATGGGAGATAACCCACAAACATACCATCCTTCAAATCCATCCGCAACTCTCACACCGATAGCTCCATTACCACTCGCTCTAGTAATGCAAGGAGAACTCCCTACTCAACCGTAGCAACGTAATGCCATAAGGGCTATGAATCTTCAACCCGTTGTTGGTACTGACAACCATATGAAGAAAAGACCTTTCTTTAGAACCAACAGTCCAACTAAGCCCTCACAATCACAAATGGTTGAACCTTTGGACACCTCCCCATCAACTAAGGCTTCAAATATCCCTTCAAACCAAACACCGAACTCAACGCATACAATTATGTTAACACATGTTGTTACTGACTAGATTAAGGTGGCCCACCTTCCCAGGAAATTCTCTAATCCTAGAAGTTCTCTAATCTATCTCCAAATCATTGAGAATGAACCATGCAAAGCTCTTCTAGACTCAAGTTCCGGAGTTAACCTAATATCACAAGAGATGTACAAATCTTGGAACTTGCCTCCATTAAGGAAGAGTAATATTCATTTAGATCTGGCCGACTAGTCCATCACTGTTCCCTTGGGACTAGTGGAGGACATCATTACCACTATGTGTGGGTGGTTGTACCCAGCTGATTTTCTAGTGATACAAGTGAACAATGGTAGAGGGGACTTCCTAATAATAATGGGAAGGGCATGGCTAAGCATTGTAGATGCATGCCTAGGAATCTGCGATCTTTCCCTGGAAATATCTAAGGAGAACACTTTTAGAAAGATCAAGAAGAAGAAGGTTCCATGCATCGCATATAGTGATATAAGGTGCAATTGTGTGCAGAGATCATGGGTTGTGCAAAGTTTAGCATTGCCTACATGCAACCGGTGTGCACAAGACCTTAACTTACAAAAGTGCCTATATGTAGCAACCACACGACAAAGAGACACCCAATGGCTGATAGTTGATCAAGAGAGCAACTCACTAATGTGCATGGAACTAACTGAGGGAATAACTAGTGCTTACATCGAAAGCATAGATGCACTCAAGCAAGTTTGTCACCAACTTCCAAACCTTAACCTGGAAAACATCAATTGGGGGAAGTTGGAAATCCCTAAAAAAGTCAGACCAAAACCTTAATAAGAGATTATTAGTCTATGTGCAACAGACCAAACCTTTCCATGAATTTAGAACGATTAGTGCACATAATACCTCTAAGAAGGGATGACCCTGCTCACTATTTCGGATCTCCCCCTTCCAACTCAGTCATGGGGGAGATAGCCATCTTTACTGATCATTTGAGGCCCTCAATTCCTTTTTCAATTTTTTTTTACACATTTTTGTTTTACAAATTTCTCTAACTTTTCTTGTTTTTGTTTTGCAACATCATTTATACTCTTTCATTTCTTTGTGTGATTGTTTATTTTGTTAAGTTCGTCACCTAATAAGTGCTCCTGATGGTGGTATGAACTGTATTCTATTAATTGCTAATGTTTGGTTTTTACCTTGGAGTTATAATGTTGATACTAAGGTATGGTTCTTTTAATATAACAGGTAATGAGCCCATGTCATCCATGCATTCATAAATTTCTATGGCCTTTCTTGGCTTGGAATTGTATGGTCTCTTTCTTCATAATAAAACTATTAACGAATTGGTGACTGGGTATTTCTCAAACCGAGGAAGGACTCAAGGACTAAAAAGGGTGTTACTTCAAGGGAAGTTGATGCATTTGTGCTAGCCATTCTCTTATATGCTTGGATGTTTTCTTCTTGAGTTTTCCTTATCATTCTGACATTGCTCCATTATCGGGAAGCTAAGCTAATAAAAATAATAAGGCTTTTCGGTGTGGTTATCATGTAAAAAACAAAAAAAAAAGAGAGAAAAAGAGTGAGAATTCAAAGCACACCACTTAGACCAAATAATCATCTGGGCTACAAGCACTAGTTATGGAACTAAACAAACATTTTCCCTCTAACTAAGGCCCTTTCTCGCTTCCTATTTTTTCCCTTTCTCGTCTCCTCGAAATGGTGGTGACTCTTTGGTGGAAGCATTCTTGTCACTTCAAGTGGATGGATTGGCCAAGTGTATTAATGCGAAGTCACTGGATGTGGATTGTTTGAGGCTAGATTTGGAATGAGATCTACTAAGTCATATTAACCATAAATACAAGGGGCTGTACACCACCTTGTTCTTGGGACTCCATTCCATTCTCTTGTTCCCATCATTCTTTCTCCATTTTCCACCTCATTGTTGGTTGTATCAGTAGTCTATATTTTGGTTGATGCATTGTTTTCTTTTTGGTAAATTCTTGTGGTTAAGATTTTAACTCTTGCTTCCAAACGACATTTCTAGAGCCTACAGACTCTTTGAATGTGGGTTTTTCAGGGCATAAAGGGCATAAGCCTACTTTGGGGAGGACCCACTAGCATTCCTATTGGTGCATCAGTTAACCTCTTTCCCTTAAACATTTCTACAATCAACATTTGTTTTGTTCATTCCCACCTCTAACATTCATTTTATCGATGTTGTCATTGTTTCTTTTCCTCCATCTTTCTTATTCCTTATCTTTTTCCATTCTATCACTACAGGAAGATTGCTCTTAGTCATGGGGGCCCTGGTCCAATTTTTTCAATTTTCTCCTAACCCCTACACCTTGGGTAGTCACCAGTGTTATATCTCTAGAATCCATATTAGCCATATCACAACTTAGCCAATGGACCTTACACTGAGGTAAGGTATCAACTATATTATGATTTACTTATCCTTGCTCATATGTGACTATGTTGTGTGTGCAAATGGCAATCATACAGTAATGGACCAGACCTAGAGGAAACACTTAGGATGGACTAGCACTAGAATAGTTGTGCAAGGAACAAGACTGATGGCACAGTTATGGACAGACAACGGAAGGTGCAATCCTAGTGTCAACAGCAACTCATCTTCTTCTCTTCTTTTCTCTCTCTCTCTTCTCTCTCAGCTACCAAATAAGGCTGGATGTCAATTGTGTATAGTATTCATTCTTGTAGTCATGAACATTAATATTGTCATGTATTGTAATGATTGATCCGTTCACACGTCATCCCATTCACCATTAGTTGTCATTCAAGTCAATAATCCCATACCATCCCAATATTTTGTAAGGAACTCAAGGACAAGTTTTCATTCAGTCATGGGGGTATGATGAGCTACAATATTGCATACGTGATATTGCATCCTACCTCATCTTCTATAAATAAGATGTGGCACCCTTTGTTCTAGGTAGTTAGACTTAGACCCTTAGCCAAACTCTTGCAGTTTTACCATTCCAGAGTTAGAATAATTTCTGTGTGCCCATAGTAGGAGTCATAGAGTGAACGGATCTTTATTCGAGCAATTTATACCTGAGCACACATTTGTGTACAACAATAAAGATAAACTTTATGATAAACCTTGTAGCATACAAACTAAGCTAATTGGTAATTAATTATTGTTGAATGTTTAATTCTTTCCTAGTTAATTAATTTCTCTCTCAACCTTTGATCCTCTTAGTTAAGTGCACTCAGTATGACCGTTTCGAGCATGTATGTAGTGCTTGGTAACCCAGTAACGATTAGCATTTGGTAATCCCAGCAGTGTTGCACTGGTTCAAGATGTGTACGGCAAGTGGGAACAGATACTGGTGTTAGGACAATTAGAACTTAATTAATGAATAGTTAATATAAGTTAGTCACTTAGTTCTCTTTCCCTTTCCCTTATTAGTATAAGACATCAAAAAGATAAAAGTTATAAAAATCATATACCTCAAGCTTACTTAACCATACAACCGTGACAATACAAGTTTGGGAAGACAACGATTGATTAACCCTGAGTGTTCCATTAAGGCGTGTAAGCACTTAGTCCTTGGAGTTTGACCAGATTGCACGTGAGACGCTTGTATTCATATGGTTGAGTGTAGGGGTACCTCGCCACTCATCAAGTAGTAATAGAAAATAGTAGTAGGCAAGGCAAAGATTCAAGGGTAAGTAAATTGATGAGTGTAGTTGGCTACATAATGATCAAATTCAAGGAATGAGCACACACAAAAGATAAGCTCTTTCAATTCTTTAAATGAGCACACCAAGTGTAAGGTGAATTTGAAGAATTAGGGTGATAGATGTTTTCTATTATCCTAAGAGTATGATCTAAATAATACTTTCGAAGCTTAAGTCACCACCATCCACAAATGGCTACTACAAGTATTATTATGAAGAAATGGAAAAACCTAGTCTAGCTTAAGCCATCACATGTCACAAGCACAACACATTCGAAGAAAACATAACATAACCACATGTATCCACACCTAACAGTCACACTCACTCCACGAAGACAATACCACAACATAACAAAACAAAATTTTGTGCCACAATCATACTCCTTCAACTAAATTTAATTTTGTAAAAATGATCCCTACTATGACCTCCAAGATGATATATGTTAAAAAAGAAAAAAAATTGGACTCTTGGAAATAAGTTATGTGCATTTAAAATTTAAATTAATAAAATAAAAAATAATAATATTTAATTATAGTCAATGATAATTGAAACTCCTATGCAAAAATATTTTCATAAAATATAATATCCAAACCATGCTAGTCTCATCAACATCACATCTAATATTCCACAAGTTTACATCATTTCATACATCACATATTTATTCGTAAATAATTTGCAACCAAAATTATAAAATTTTAGACAATCTATAAAATAATATCTCAAAACTTAATCTTTAAACTATTCATCCCACATGCTCACATGACATGATCATATATACTAATCTAGCATACAAATATAGGGGAAAGGTAAAAACAACCCACTAATTAAAATTGTTGAAGTAGAAACTCTGAAACAAGGATAAAACCCTTAGAAATCCAGCAAGATGCAGTTTCACTCCAAAAAATTCTCATACCCATGTAGATACAACTGCAGCAAACTCAAATCCAAGATTAGAGCAAAGCAAAACCTTTCACATAGTTAAAGATTTGAAAAAAAAGAGTTGAACATAGAAGAAAACAAAAGAAATGAGGAAGAACAAACTTCCAATCATTTGTTGTTTGTAAAAAAATTAAAAAAAAAACCAATTTCATAGTAAAAACCATAGAATGTGATGGTAAAAGAAAAGAAAGATGGTGGTTGGTTTTTATTGTATTTTTCATGTACATAAAGTATAACACTTATGCATAACCCCAAAGTTACTTTTTCGTGACCCATGTCACATGCCATTAGAAACTAATTTATTTATACTTTCTGAATTTCTTAAAAAGAAATGTTTTCATAAGTCTACTTGTTTTCCTTCCCAACTAATGCCCTACCCTTCAAAGATGCATAATAGACACACCAAGACTCCAAATCAAAATTTGTTTCAATCAATGAGATCCATATCAAACACACTATACATCCACATGCTAAAATCACATCCAAGCATCACACAAAATAGTGCTACAATTCAAACGCTTAAATATTAAAGTTACTCATAAAGAATAAAAACATACCAAATAGTTTCTCTTGTACCCTAATCCAACATCCTTGCTAGCCACATCATCTATCTAACATATTGCATAGGGCTAGTGTACATAATCATGTTAGTTAAGCATGTAAAGATATCCTAATTATAACATAAAAGCCAAAATATCCTAGCATATAAAGCTCAATCATAGCATACTAACTTGTCCCTAATAACCCATTGAGACCTCACATAATATATAAATCATAATTATACCACCATACCCAATGTCTCTTGAAGGGATGTAACATTGGATTTATGTGATACATGTTCATGAGGCCATATGTATATGAAATTAACCTATGTATTTTTGGTTATGTATGTGCATGTTGGACAAGTACTTAAGATATGCTTATGAGATGATATTTCTAAGACCACATATGTGATATCATGATGTGTTGTTATGATGTGGGTAGTCTTGATACTCTTACTACTAAGCATGTTTTTATGATACGTGATACTATGCGATATGTGTTCTTGTATGTGGGTTGATGTCGCATTGTTACTTGTGACTTCTAGGTTTTATTATGAGAGTGGTATCAATGTGTGTGATGATACTGTTGGCGACCATTTGAGACATGACCACCAATGAGTGTCCTCGAACAGGATTTAGGTGCCTGCTGGTCTCTGGCAACACCAAGGCCCAAATAGCTCCAAATAGACGCAGTAGTTAATGTGAGTATGTGTGTGTGCTGTTGCAGCGTGCGGTTGTGAAAAATGAAACGATTGCGTTGTGTGTAAACTACAAATGACTTATCTTAAAGAGATTCAGCCAACTTTGCTAAGTACTGTGAGTTGTTGAGATTTCTTATTTTGTTCAATTGCCTAGTCTACGCGGTCCTTATAATACCTACTTGTAACACATAAAATTTTGCAAAAACATTTGAGCACAACTCCGCAATCTACTCCTAATTTTCCCCAGAGAAAGAGATAGTTCCACAAGAAAACTAGAAATAGAGCAAGATTCAATGGAAATAAGCAGAAAAGAAAAGAAAGCAGATTTGTGTAGACCTCAAATATTTAAACAAGGTAAAATGACACGAGTAAACACTTCGCAATAAAGCTATCCCAAATTCAATAACTATGAATTATTCAAACTTCCAAGGCTTAAATAAGCAATTTCTTCAAGACAATCCTACTATGCTACCAAAAAATTGTTGCGTAAACTATCACGTACAAGAATCCATTTTGGCTAGATAATGGACGTCAACAATTGCATTCAATAGAACCTTCAAAATACTTGACAATTTCTAATTGAAATACCATGGAGATTCACTTTAAAGATAAAATAAAGCTATTCTGGTCCCATCAAAATACCAAAGATTTTATGAACCCTCTTGACTATTGAATCGTTCAACGGCATGACTACAAGCAGAGGCTCTCTTACAACAATCTCAATAGCGGTTCTTATACATTGCACAATAATAAAATTTACTACTAAAATGCTCTTAAGGCTCTCAAACACAAGTGCTTCTATGTAAAAATTTTAACAGAAATTTTCTATCGGGCAACAAGAACAATAAGAGCAATCTAAAAATCCCAAAATTACTTGCCAAGGATGATATTATCTAAACCACTAGCTAAACAGTTTAAACAAAATAAAAAACAATAAGCATAACTCACAGGACTATGACAAAGAGGCTGAAATATTTTCTTTAGCAAGTCATCTTACAAGCAATCTTTCACAATGTCTTTTATAAGCTCTTCCAAGACCAAAAGTGTGTCTCTAAGTGAGAGCTCCAAGTGCTAGCTAGTAGTCTTCCAAAGTGTGTTGTTCCCCTTGTGATCTTCTTGTCATCCTATTTCTTCTTACCCTTGAAGCCTTTTTATAGGGTTCAAAAGGTAGTTACGTTCAAAATATCTTTGCTAACTTCTCTCCCAAGTAACTTTCCCAACAAGTTAGAAGATTACTTGCCCAACAAGCTAGGAGATTACTTGCCCAACAAGTTAGGTAAGTTACAAAAATTTTGGGTGGTTGTAACCACCGATAAGCTACAACTGACAAGTGTAGGATATTAGACAAATATTCAACAAGTTCTTGTTTTTTCTTTTTTCTTATAATACTTTTTCCTTAAGAATTCATAGGGGTATACAATATTTGCATCTAATGTTTACCTCTAGTTAAGTCACAAAGCCGTAGAAATGTTTCATTTTTACAAGAAGAGACCTCCATGTCTAGTGAAGAAACTAGAACTTTACAAATGGATGTAGCAGAACGAAAATGGATTGGGGGAACAACCGATGAGTTTATTTTTTCAAAACATGAATTTATCCACTTAGGCTTAATGGAATATGTTTGTCGCTCAACCAAGAATTTCTTAGAATATATAACTACGATGATTTTGCGATAACTCTATTTTAGATCAGTTTGTATTCGTTTATGTAATATGGCTATCTATGGATGATTTGTTCTCTCATCTTATGCCTCATGTTATCTTTGAATGCAGAAATTAACAGGTTTGATGGAAAAGCTCCCATCCCAAATTAATTTAAATACAAAGTAAGCCCCTATTTTCTGCCAAAGAATTACCACTGACATTAAGGTACATTCATTATGCAAGGAATTGGGAGATGTGTAAGAATGTTTCCAGTAAGCTCATTTGAACTCAAATCAAGAAACACCATACTCTTACACTTGCTCAACTCCTCAGTAATTGAACCAGAAATGAAGCTTTACATAAAACTGACCATTTGAAGAATTAATATTAGGGAGAATAGATGTAGCCCATCTCATCCAATCTTTTTTAGCAAGTGACAAGAATCAATACCTTTTCAACCTACATCTTGCCATTTCAATAGTTCTAATGAAATATTTTGAAGGTTTCAATCATCTTATATCTTTGTTCCATGAAATGGCCAAAATGTGCCAACAGATACATCTGGCATAGGTTGCCCAGCTATTTAATTTAGCTTTGTAAGCTTGATGTGATATGTAATGCTGAATGACACATGTATCATTAGTTTCTTGTGGTTAGTCAGCAATGGAGTGAACATGCAATGTGTAAATTAGTTAATTAGATGAAGCACTCTAAAGGATATGTGTTAACCTTCACTGTGATGTATTAGTTAGGCTCATGTCTTAAACTTCATCCTGGAAGTAAAAGAACATAAGTATGTTTGTCCCTATTACTAGTACATGGCATAAATTAGGTTTAGTACCACTTATAACCAAACCTTCATAAGGGTAATGGTTGTGGGACATAGGTTGATGAATACTAGCATTAGCTAGAATTAATAAGGAGACTAATGAAAGACATGTAGGCATTGATATATGAGTATTCATGACTACTAATCATATGCTACACTAAGTGTAGATATCCTATCACATGGACTTAAGTTTGATTAATATTATGTGTTTGTCTAGTCCTAGTGATGATGAATATGCTAGTATCCATATGTGTTGTGATATTATAATAGTTTGAAGTAAGAGGATCTGAGGCTTAATAATGGATAGTTTCTATCTCATGTGATGATATAGATATTGTGACCTAAGGTTTAGTAGCGCATCTCTATGTTTAGCTTGGCTTTATACATGTGATACTTTGGTGCACCATCTATCATGTGAGTTGATTTTCTTACTATGGGCACAAGTTGTCATATGATTCTACATATGTATTATTAGAACAGTAGCTACTATGTATGCTTATGATGTGATGACTTGCATGCATGTGGTGTGTAGAGCACATGTAGTACTAACATTTGATGTAAAATGATCTTCTTTTATTCTCCTCCTCTAGTATGATGCTTCTTGATCATCCAATAAGGAAAGTGTAAAGGCTTCTTACTTAGTTTATTTATTTGGTAGGTGATGATGTACAAAAGGACACCTAGATTGATTAAAAGGATGGAGATGTATACATTATATTTATTTGTGTATTTATGTATATGTATACATGGGTTTTGATGTAATCACTTGATGAGCTTGACTTTATATTTTTATGACATGACATTAATGTATATGATATTTTGAAGATGTGAATAACAAGTTTTATGTATAATGTAATGTTGATTATATAAGATGAGTGTTTAGTTATGCTTAGCAAGCATATGATATGATTTTAAATTATAGTGATTATTACTGTGTTGAGTATGCTAATAAGTTATGTGGTTTATTTATAAATAGTCATGATACTCCAACTGATTATACAATTTTATGCATAACATCGTCTTAGCCTAAGTGTGGTAGGAGCATGTTACATTACAACCATTGTGACTACTACTTTTATCTCATAACTTTGCTACCATAAGATAAAAATAAACATTAGTATGCATTCTTTATCATATCTCATGCACATACCACAACTAACATAAAACCATGGATCATTAAGGGACTAACATAAAACTAACTACAATGATCAATGCATAACACATTCACATTATTTTCAACAATTATTATGTTAGTGGTAAGTTTGTAATCTTAATTTTTCATGAGTCTAGAGAGGGTCTAGTACTCAAAGAGGTGTCATTAAAATAGTCTCATTTTATACTATGTTCATGATAAATTTTATGTGCATCCACCATCCATGATTCTAGATATGGCTAAAAGATGAATTTTGCATTTTCTGACAATTTTGATATGTATACCTAATTGTTTTGATAATAACTTAAATTTATGACAACTACCATTGACTTGTGAATTCTTAAGAAGCTAACACTAAATGATGTGGGGACTAGTAGGTAGTTACAAATCTTAAATATGAATTTAATTTCTCATTAATTAACTAAAGTAATGGGCTTTGTATTTAATGAGCCTTAACTTGCACAATGAAGTGAGGTTAGGGATTTCTATCCTAATTCTTTGGAAAGGTTGGAATTCTTAAGAATGTTTATGATTTTTGATAGTTATGCTTAGTTAAGCTATGGATGCCATTTGGATAATGAAAATTAAATGTAGTAGGCCTACATATGATTGAAATAGAGAAAATACACATAAGCATGCTAATGTTAGTCTCTGATCCCTTGGTTTATAACAATGAGGTGTTAGCCTAGTGGTAATACGCTTGATTTGGAAGTTGATGAGTGGCGAGGTACCCCTACACTCAACCATACAAATATGAGCGTTCACGCACAATCCGGTCGAACTCCACGGACGGGCTAGTTGTGGTATCTAAATTGTTACACATTCATCGCAGTTCGTTGTCTTCCCACCTGGACTAGTATTTGCTTTGTCATGTATGGTTTAGTCTAGAGTGAGGTGTATGATATAGTTTCTAACCTAGTGCTACTCCTAGAGGTAATGGAAAATAACTTCAATTAAGCTAGGAGGAAAAAGGGAGAGAGAATCTAAGCTAATGGGACATGGAAGGAGAGAGTCTAAACTAGCCTAAGTGCGATGAGCATCCATTCCTTAATCATCCGTACACATCTTGGACCTCGTGCATGACTACTAATGGGATTACCAAGAATAGATCCTAAGTACACTACTGGGTTACCAAGTAGTCACACTTAAATGCTCATGATTAAGTTGTACTCATTCCACATTTAACAATAGGAATAGTAAATGATGGTAAAGAAATATTAACTAAGAAAATAATAAATAAAAATAACAATTAAAAAATTAAAACTAAGTGAATGCTGCAATGATGAAGTAATCTCAATCTTTATTATTGATCATGTGTGTGTCCAAGTACGTCACACTCGAATAAAGGTTCCATACAATTACAAGCATCACACTGCAAGCATGCACTAGGAAAATATTCTAACTCTTGCGGGAGCAAACTGCAAGAGTTTGGCTACCACTAACTAAAAGATGATCCTAAGTGTAATAGGTGCACACTTATTTATAGCTAGAGATAGAGTCTGCGTAAACGGGGCCACTTCGACACATGGACAGATGCATCGACGGGGCCACGTAAACATGGCCGCATTGATAGGGCCTCGTTGATGTAGCCTAGTTAACACAGGTCTAATATTGGGACCCATCAGACCTAGTATCTTGTATCAGGGTTCTAATAATAGGGGTCCGATAACAGGACCTGACATACCATGACTCATCATACCCCCACAACTAAATAACAACCCTTCCTCAAGTCAAAGAAAGTGAGGAACAAGTTCAATTGATTACACAGTGGATAGGTATGGGATTATTGACTAACTAGGAATTTATTCATGCTACAGTGGAGAATTAAAAAAAATTGGACACAGACACAAAAGACAAAACTTGTGGAACTCATGGGATTCCCAGTAGTGGTGGCTCCTCCATGGGTGCCTTTCCTTTGTTCTGTGTGCCAGGCTTCTGAGATTGATACCATTGAAGAAGTGCTTGACATTCCTTCTCTTCTATCTGTGGATTATGAGCCGTCCATATTGATGTTCCAATGTTTGATAGAGTCGGCACATTCCATGGACATGGCAGCTATGAGAACACTTGATTGGCCTTGACATGCCATGCCACAAATAGCCATCATTCCTCTTCATAGGCTCGGGCCTTGACCTCTCCTTATTTTTCTTGGATAGGTTATGCAGTAACAGGATTTCCATTATGGATATTGAATGATTGTGCCTTCTACTCTACATGTTCTGCATGAGGTCCTTGGCCACTACCTCCCCCAGGTCGTTCGGTTGCACCTTATGAAGGTCCTCCTTATTGTCTTCTTTAAGGGGCCATCTATAATCACACAAAGATCAATTATTAGTAAGGTTATTGAAAAAAGTTCAATGATTTCATACCTTACTCATTGCCTTTAATAAATGTTGAATTCTTTGTTTAGTGTGATTTTAGAGTTAGAAATTTTTTCAAGGAAGTTGCCCTAAAAGTTTAATGTTGGACCTGGTTTTGAGGAACATTTGATAAAATGATGACAAAGGAAAGAATAGATTTGGCAATGAAGTACTCAGAGGGTATAAGATGATGTGGTGGTGTGCAACAAGTACAAATTACAAAAGTCACACAAGTGGGTCCTCCCCAAAGTAGGTTCCAACCTATAATGCCCTTGCATAACCACACCTTAAAATGTCCGTAGGCACTAGAAGGGTTAAATGTAATCTATGTCGATGCAACAAAACACACACATGTTGATACCACCATGATGAGATATGAATTCAATGTTATACAAGACACGAGTCATAATTACATGAACAACAAGATGAGGCGAATTGTAGAAGGGATTGCAGAGATTGGGACATGAGGTAACTGACTTAGGGCACAATGAATTCTGAGTGTAGGGCATGATTAATGTGGCATTAGCCCATCACTCCAAAATCAGAACCAAGTCCATTCCTTCAATCAATGACATTACATTGTTTCATCCAATGATGGACAACCATAAGAGCATCATTATAGCAAGGCATATGATCACTTGACGTTTTGCATAAAGGAGGAGTCATTTGAATTTGTTTGTGGCACACATGTTTTTTTTTTTCTCTCTTTTTTTCTTTTCTCTTTTTTTTCTCTGTGGCCACTTTGGCCCACACTTCTTTCATTTTTTGAATGTTTAATCTAGAGAAGCTGCCTACCTTTAGGCATGGGTGCATGTCTTTCCAATCGGACCCCCTAGAATAGCATTGAGTTTCCTTGATTGAGTGCCTTTTGATTACTCTTGCTTCCATTTTTTGTTAGATCTACAAGGATCTTAGTACAACCAAGCTACACGATAGCACCTACAAATGTCACCAAAAAGAATCCACAAGTTCCCTTGATGTCACACCTTGGTCATTCCCTCTTAGTCCATCATTTTTCACTATGGGCATAATGAGCACAAAATTACTTTTAAGTTTCATGATGACAAGAATATCATCATACCCAGAGTAGAACCTCTTATTGATAGAATGGTTGGGTGGATGTGGTGGGTTCACTATCCAAATAATTAATCACATGAGACTTGATAGCATAGAACAACACCTTAACCAATGAGTCACATGAGTGTTTTATTCATAGATGAGATTACTCATAAAAAGATAAAAAGACAAAAAGATAAAACAATAAATTAAAAGGTGAAAAACTGGAAAACAAAAAGCTAAAAAATTAAATAAATGAAAAAACATTTATTAATGCTATGCTATTAGAATGGAGGATACCCCCAAAACGGTTGAGCATGGCTAGAATTAATAAATGGAAGGTTAGGATCCTTGCATGTTGGAAATATTGGAACCTGGTCATACTTACCCCATTGGGGTTCACACACTTGATTAAAGTTGACATAGTGGGGCAAGTTATTAGATGTGGTTAATTTATAAAGAGTTGACCCACTATGGTACTTGCGACTGTAAGATGGTATGCAAGGATCAACATGTCTCCCCATGTGGCTATATTCATTGGGCCTCATGGTTGTTGGAGTATTGAGTGGTGGCCTTGATAAGGTAACATGAGGCGTTGGGTTTGAAGAGGAAGATGCACCACAATGTTGGATTTGTGTTGAGTTGGCAGATGCGGTGGTTTCTGAACTATGGTGTCCCTTTCGATGATCACATTTAAAGAAGGGATGCCTTCAACGTTGTGAAGGACTTCCACTGCTATTGACAGTAGTGGCACAAGTAACGTTCATGGGTTGGTGTTGTGGTGCAAAGCCTTTTGGCATAGCTGGTGGTGATGTAGAAGGGGGTGAAGGATGAGAATATTGAGCTTGAGGAGAAGTGTAAGGCACATGAGGTGGTGATCTTATTGGAGAGGACATGGGTGGATAGTACTCAGGAGAATGACAACGATGAGGTGAGGTAGAGGATGCTGATCCCATTGGAGAAATAGGGTGTTGAACATAATAAGCATTTGGCATTTGGACATAC
The DNA here is from genome assembly GCA_015680685.1 of Gnetum montanum. Classification (NCBI taxonomy): domain Eukaryota; kingdom Viridiplantae; phylum Streptophyta; class Gnetopsida; order Gnetales; family Gnetaceae; genus Gnetum; species Gnetum montanum. The sequence goes on from MNCI01029622.1 coordinate 151,822, forward strand.
GAAGAGTATGGTCTAGTTGGCAGTGGCCTCCCCCACGACTAAGGTTTTTGCCACTGTGGTTGGACACAATATTTTTGTACAAACTCTAGATGTAACATTCCTCCCCAATGCTCATGTAAATGTGACAAGATTGGGCATTGACCTTTGGGATGATCATACAAGCAAATATTACATTGATACATATGATTGGCAGTTGAGTTCTTATCCTTATTCTCTTCAACCCTTCTTTTCAATTGTCTAGTGGTGTTCTATCCTGTTTCTTGGTTCATCATGGTTCTTCCTCTAATAATGTTGGCATATTCTCCACATATTTCATGTACCCAGTCCATCATCTTATTGATCTTTGCCTCAATTTCATCTAGTGATTGTAGGATTAGCAAAGATGATTCCACCTCCTTGAAGTAAGTTGATTTCTCCTCTTCATGATCATGGACCCTTGTTAAGTTGAGATTTTGGTCCAATTGAGAACTTTCAACATTATCCCATTTAGCTATTTCTCCTTCTTCTTTTGCTACCCACTTAGTAAGCTCTTAGCTCATATAGTTGACCTCAGGCATACATCTGTAGGGTCTCCCTTGTTTCATTATGGAGCCCATCCATAATGTGGTACATTAGCCTTTCCTTGGAGAATCCATGGCCTAGGAAATTATTTAACAATGCATAATATCTTTCTAAGGCCATATCCAAGGGTTCATATTGTGCTTGTTTCCACTCTTGGATTTGTCTCCTCAAGGCTGACACTCTTGCATAAGTTTGATATCTTTCATTGAAGAGTTCTACCATTGTCGGCCAATGTCAAATTGATTTCGATTTTAAAGACCTATACCATACTTTTGCTTGGCCAACGAGTGTCATAGGAAAGAGCTTAAGCTTTTTCCAACCATTATCAATATCATTCCATGTACAAGCATTGTAGAAGGCTTGTAAATCTTGTTGTAGATCTAAATCATAGCCTCTTGAAAACTTGGAAAAGCTTTTTAAATCAAGCTTGGGTAGACAGCTTTCCTTACGATGCCTATGGGATATTTGAATAGCCTCTTGTATTTTCATTAAGCTTATAGTGGTCAATAGGGGTTCATCGTCACTAGGTATGTTATGCAGTTGTGAGTTGGGACGATGTTGTTTCCGTTTATGCTCATAGGAGACTCCTACATTAGATTGGGTACTTCAAACTTCATCTTCATTGTCATATAATTTGTTGGCTCCCCAATGAATTGCCTTACAAGTTGTTGTGTTATCGTATTCTTGTGAGAGATACATTGTTGTGAACTATGTGTGACTTAATTGAATTTAATTTAATTTCTTTTCTAAAGGATATATCGTTAATACTTGTTACAACGATCTTATATGATATAACTGATCTAAATAACTAGCACCATCCCCGGCAACGGTGCCAATGATGAGTGGCAAGGTTCCCCTACACTCAACCATACAAATATGAGCGTTCACGCATGATCCGGTCGAACTCCGCGGACGAGCTAGTTGTGGTATCTAGATCGTTACACGTTGATCGTAGTTCGCTGTCTTCCCACTTGGACTAGTATTTGCTTTGTCACGTATGGTTTAGTCCAGAGTGAGGTGTATGATGTGGTTTCTAACCTAGTGCTACTCCTAGAGGCAATGGAAAATAACTTCAATTAAGCTAGGAGGAAAAAGGGAAAGAGAATCTAAGCTAATGGGACATGGAAGGAGAGAGTCTAAACTAGCCTAAGTGCGATGAGCATCCATTACTTAATCATCCGTACACATCTTGGACCTCGTGCATGACTACTATTGGGATTACCAAGTGCAAATCCTAGGTACACTACTGGGTTACCAAGTAGTCACACTGAAATGCTCATGATTAAGTCGTACTCATTCCACATTTAACAATAGGAATAGTAAATGATGGTAAAGAAATATTAACTAAGAAAACAATAAATAACAATAACAATTAAACAATTAAAACTAAGTGAATGCTGCAATGATGAAGTAATCTCAATCTTCATTGCCAATCATGTGCGTGTCCAAGTATGTCACACTCAAATAAAGGTTTCGTACAATTACAAGCATCACACCACAGGCATGCACTGGGAAAATATTCTAACTCTTGCAAGAGCAAACTGCAAGAGTCTGGCTACCACTAACTAAAAGATGATCCTAAGTGCGACGAGTGCACACTTATTTATAACCAGAGACAGACTCTACGTAAATGGGGCCACATTGACAGGGCCTTGTCGACGTGGCCTAGTTAATGCAAGTTTGATATCGAGACCCATCAGACCTAGTATCTTGTATCAGGGTTCCGATAACAGGGGTCCGATAACAAGACCTAATAGACCATGACTCATCAAAAGCTCAAGGTCATGGATTCGATTATGATGGGCAATGCTAAGTTATATAAAGTTCTAATTAGACTATATATCTTGGAGTGTACCTATATTTCACTTATGTCGGTTCCAATCCCATGCTTTATGATGGTGATAGATAGAGCTTAAAAGTACTCATTAACTTGTCTTCTAGAATCTTGATATTGTTGGAATCTTTGGTTATGGATCTTGCTATTTAATATTGTAATATCGAGTCTCTAAATATCCCCTTCCTATTGGCATATCATTTGATTTGAACCCTTGATGTGTTTTTTAATTAGGCTATGCTTAGTGTTGGTACATTGGGCTTTGGTGTGCCATGCATGTGATGTGTATTTGTGGGTTTATTTTTATGGTTGAGTTATGTCTTATCTTTATTTTTATAAGGTGTATTTGGTAATTTATTATTATTATAAGCATAACTACACTAATCCCTTTGTTGGAGTTTTAAACAAATATCACGTATTGGATGGGTTATTGGCATATGGTGTTCTACATTGGATATGTGGCATTTTGGTTAATTCATGTATGGAATGCTTTTGTAATTAGTTTATAATTTGTTAATATATTTTATATTTTTATACCTAGAGTAATAGTATGATGTAGTACATCCTAGTTAGTTATATTTGAATTTGGACCTTAGATTTTGATTGGTAGTTAGAATTAATATAACTTGGTAGGTAGTACTTAGTAGTACCTTGGAGGACCTACATTGGGTATAGATCCTTTTTAGAAGTATTGTGTACCTTAATTTTAAAATTTGGTTATATTTATTTTCTTTTGGATTTTAGTCACTCCTTAGTAATCCCCTGTTGTTGAGACCCTAGCATGCTCTCATGAGTATAAATACATATCAAGATATAGGAAATAGGATTGAGGCATAATGGCCAAAATGAAACAAGCTATCAGTATTCATCATCATTATTATCATCATCTTAGCCTTGTCTTGACAAAATAGGATTGGCTACATGCATTCTTTTTTGTCATTCACCTCTTTGTAGAGCTAGATCCTTAGTTATTTGTGGCTTTCTCAAATCATCTTTAATCATTTTTTCTCATGCTTTTTTTGGTCTTCCTTTTAATGGCTTTCATGGAATAGTTATGTAGCAATATTTATTTATAAGCCCATTATTTGATATTCTTTGCACATGTTCAAACCATCTAAGCTACCATTCTTGTAGATTATCTAAAATAGACATCACTCCAATTCTTCCTCTAATGGTTGTATTATATAGTTTATCTCTTCTAGTAACATTCAACATCCATTAAAGCATTCACATTTTTACCATATTAATTTGTTATTCATGCCTCTTCTGTACTATCCAACATTTAGCACCATATAAGGTAATAGACCTAATAGTGTTCTATGTGATAAAAGCATCCTAATAAAAGTAAATGGAAAATTTTATAGAATAACATTTAAGCTTACTATCTTATATAATGCTAAATGTTTGGTAGTATAAAAGAGGCATGAACAACAAATCAATGTGGTCAAAATGCAAATGCTGAGATGAATATTAAATGTTATTGAAAGAGATGAACTACATAATGAAAACATTAGAGGAAGATTTGAAGTGACTTTTATTTTAGAAAGTTACAAGAATGACATCTTAGATGGTTTAGGCATGTGCAAAGAAGATCAGATAATGATCCTATAAAAAAACTTACTACATCACGACTCCGAGCTAGGATGATACATCTCAAGACATGTAACCAACATGATACTTTAGAAGAATTGTATATGAATAACAATGAGGTGTTAGCCTAGAGGAAAGTCTCTTGATTTGGAATTTGTAAGTCACAGTTTTGATTCTAGTGGGCAATGTTGAGCTATAAAGTTCTATTTGGACTATGTATCTTAGGGTATACCTATGTTTCAATTATTTTAGGTTTCAACATCAACCAACCACACACCACCACACACACAACCCCCCCAACACCACACCCCAC
>MNCI01029622.1:156690-177606 GCA_015680685.1 Gnetum montanum
ACAATAAGTTGAGTTTCATAAGTGCATATCACCCTCAAATTAATGGGTAAACAAAGTTGTAAATAAAAGTAAGTTAAAATTTTTGACATATTTGTATGAGAACTAAACTAAAATTTGCACCAAAACCTTTTTGCTCATGTTGAATTTTATGATAGAAATTTTTGTTTTTTTAGCATTGAAAATTCTTCTTTTGAGGCTAATTAATTATTTTCTTAATAATATTATCCATAACATCTTAGTTTCTTGCATGCTTTTTATGAATGTCACTTGACTATTAATTCTTGATGATAAGCATCTTATGTTCTCTAATGTTTTTAGGTCTTAGTTAGTTAATACTCAACTTTTTCATCAAGAAATTATTTGCTAAAAATGCTTTCATTTTGCATCTTTATTCTCAATAAATACCAATGTAGATTTAAGTCTTATTTTTAACTCCTTTCTTTTGGGGGGGTGTGGGCGGATGGAGGAAGGAGGGGAGGGAGGGAAGACAACCTGGGCTAGTAGCATACCTACTAATATCTCATTTGTAATGATAATTGCTTATTTTACTTACCTGAATTAAAGTAAGCTTAGATCTTAGTCCTTCTCAACCTCAACATCCCTAAATGAGTGAAGCTTTGCAAATGGAGCCTAGGTACAAATTACTATTTATTAACATTGTTAAAATGTTTGGTCCAAGCAGGTTCTTACATGCCTATTCTATTAAGAACAAAAATACATGTGTATTATCATTCAAAGAGTTGGCTTTTGACTAAGAGAAGTTAAGGTGGAGTCTTTACGTAACGAATTCTCTTAGTGGTTTGTCGATCTTGAGGGTTTTAGGTAGAGTTCTTGAAGCAAAATTTTTTTTTAGGTGAAGAATGATTTGAAGATGGAAAATACTAATGTCTCTCAATTATAGATACTATGAAGAATTCTAAAGCTTTTAATTTTATTTTACCTGATGATTTATATAAATCCCTTTCAAAAGAATATAACTTCATGGTACATATTTGATGAGCGGCGAGGTACCCCTACGCTCAACCATACGAATACGAGCGTTTTCACGCGTGATCTAATCGAACTCCGCAGACGGACTAGTTGTGGCACCTAGATAGTTATCCTTAGGTTGCAGTTCACTGTCTTACCACCTGGACTAGTATTTATCATATGTCACATATGGTTTAGTCCAGAGTGAGGTGTATGATGTGTTCCTAATTCTATGCTGCTCCTGAGACAATGGAAAATAATATTAACTAAACTAAGCTACGAGGGAAAGGGTAAGAAAGTCTAATCTAGCCTAAGTGCGATGAGCAACCGATTCCTTGATCAACTATACACATCTTGGACCTCGTGCACGACTACCACTGGGACTACCAAGCGCAGGTCCTAGGTACGCCACTGGGATTACCAAGCGCAGATCCCAAATACGCCACTGGGTTACCAAGCGTAGATCCTAGCAACACCACTGGACTATCAAGCAATCAAACTTAAATGCTCGTAATCAAGTCGTACTCGTTCCGCTTCTAGGAGTTTTAGGGTGAGAGACTAATCGCGATGAGTAACCGAGTCCTTGACTAGCCGTACACATCCGCAGATGCTCGTAGCCAAGTCGTACTCACACCGCGCTACGAAAGCAATAAATAACATTAAATAAACAACAAATAAATAAACTAAGTGAATGCTGCAATGATGAAGCAATCTCAATCTTTATTGCCGGTTTTGTGCATGTCCAAGTACGGCACACTCAAATAAAGACATCGTACAATTACATTCACCACACTGCGGGCAGACACGGGAAAAAAATCCAACTCTGGAGGGATCAAACTGCTAGAGCTTCGCTACTCTAAAACTGGGATGCAAATGAGGGAGAGCCACCTCTTATTTATAGAAATTGTGGCTGACTGCGATATCGCGGCCCATGATATAACGTGGGTGCCTTATCGTGGGTGCCTTAACGCGACCGCCAGCAATATGAGCAATTTCATGTCTCATCAATATTTTTGCAAATTATTGGATTTGTTCACTAGAATCAGGGTTTTACACCAGTGATTTAGCTATCTTTGAATGTTATGGAATTAATGTTTTGCATGCCTACTATTTTTCTAATTTTTTTTTACTTGTCAAACTAGTGAATTCTAAAATGATTGAGAAATCATTAGATCTTGAAGTTTTTATGGATCAACGTAATACTTTTATTGCTTGGAAATAGAAAGTAGATTTGATCCATATTTTTTTTTATTATAAAATTCTTTGCTAGATTTAATTAGAAAGTCTTCCTCTTATTTTTTAAAGTGTTAAAAGTAATATCATTGGAAACATTGGTACAATCTTGAAGATAGACTCAAAAATATTACTAGATGGTATGCAACACACATCATTTTGTAAAGATTGATTTATGGTAGAAGAACATATAATTAAAACTCAAGGCCAGAAATTAGTATATTTCTTTAAAAATTACATATTATAATTTGTAAGGATGTTACAACTATTATCATCATGAAGGCCATGTTATTGGAATCTATCATATTCTCAATAAAAAAGTGGTTCATGACGAAATGACAAATAATGGTAGTTTTTAGCAGGCATAAATGAAATCTTCTTCAACAAGTTTTTAATCTTTTACTAATCCTTTTAATTCTAAAGGTGCTAGTAAACTCTTGATATCTAAAAGAAATTCCTTTTTAGAATTAAAGAAATTTTCAACAAGGACTAGTACTAAAAATACTAATGCAAATGGATTTCACTTAGTGCAACATAAAAAGAAGAGGCTTGCAAGTATTGCTTTCAATTAAAAAACCCTAAAGGTAGCTCATTCTCTTTCTACTTCTACCACTATTCTAAATGTTTTTTTATTAGATAATGTTTTTTCACTTATTCATGACATGAATTGCAAGACAAATGATGAGCTTGGAAAATCAAGGATGGGGGCCTCATTATCCACATCTCAATGGCAGTTTTATCATGGAATGTTTAGGGCCTTTCTGATAGGTCCTAAGCAAAAATTGTTGGGGAGTATCTTTTAAACTAGCATGTATCTCCAGATTTTCTTTTTTTACAAGAAATTAAGATTTTAGCTCATGATATTAGTTTTTTTTTTTTTGTAAATGCATGTTAAAAAATTGCATTGCTTTATCAATTGCTCATGAAGGTAATAAAGGAGATGTTGCTATTCTTGTTAATAAAAATTGAACTAAAAAAGTTTTGAATTTTAGTTTTGACAACCTTGAAAAAGTTATTTAAATTATTTATTATAGTGAAAAAGTGACTTTGGTTTCTATAATATTTATACTCCTAATAATTTGAAAGATCAATTAGAGGTTTGGAAATATCTTCTATTTTTACTTAAAGTTCAATGGATTAATGTAGGTGATTTCAATATGGTTGAAAGTCATTTAGATAAACTTGGTGATCTTCCTCCTAATGTCTTTTTAAGAAAAAAAAAAGATTGTTGTAATTTTAAAAAAAATATTTTCTTTCTAATGTTAGCTCTTAATTTTCATCTCGTTCAAATGAGAAGCATTATACTTAGTGTAATTATCAACAAGGAAATGATAGAATTTATTGTTAACTTAATAGATTTTACATCTTTAATGTTTTCTTTTAAAAGCTTGCAAGGAAAGTAGAATTGCATACAAATGCTACTTTATCAAATCATTTTCCTATTAGCATTTTTCTCTCTGGTATTAATTCTTCATTCTTTTAAAAGTATGTGCTTTTTCATATAAATGCTAATATGTTCATAGGATCCAATGGGAAAAATATTTTGAAATCTTTATGAAATGTAGAAAAAAAGCATATTGGTGATATTGGTTGGATTTACTAATGACATCAAACTACTTGTAGAGTTAGAAATTATACTAGATGGTTTGGAAAGCAATTTGCTATGTGTAAGCATTAAGTTGAAAAAGATCTTACAAAATCTATAAAATAAATGCAAATTCTTTTGGATTAGAATTTCTTTGATTTTGAAACCCTCAAAATCTTGGCTAACTTTCATTATGCTAAACATTGTTGGTATATTCTTGAAGCTAAAAGTGCCCTCACTAAAAGTCACATGGGTTGGCTAAAAATTAAAGATAAACTTTGCAAAGAATTTTTTAAAATTTTAAAAGGAAAGGATTAAGTACATAAAATAAAATCACTTTATATAAATTAATTCATCATTAAAGATCCTAAGAGTATTAACAGTTTTTTAGTGAAGGTTATAACAATTCCAGGCCTTTAGTATGCATATTCCTCATCTTATAACAAAAGTGCATCGAAGTATTCTTGAAGTAGAAATTATAGTAGAAGAAATCAAAATAGCATCTTTTAATTTAGAAAATGGTAAAGCTCTATGTTTTGATAATTTTTCTATTGAATTTTTTAAGAAGCATTGGGACATTATTGGAGATAATCTTTTTCATGTTTTTCAATAAGCTAATAAAAAAGTTTTTTTTGGAAAAAATATTAATAAATGTATGATTTGTCTTCTTTCTAAGAATAAAGATTTTCAACATATTTGTAATTAGAGGCCTATTATTTTTTTAATGATACTTATAAAATTTTAGCTAAGTACATAGCTTGCCAAATTTAGAAAGTTATTTAAGATATCATTAGACGTAAGTAAACTGGTTTTATTAAAGGTAGACATATCTTAAATAATGTTATTGCAACTTGGAAGGGACTCTAGTGGGCTTGTAATACTAACTAAGACATTACTCTTATGAAGTTAGATTATGCCAAAGCTTATGATAGGATTGAAGAAATTTCATTATTTCCTGTCTTTATAAATTGGAATTTGGTGATTATTTTATTCAACGTTTTTGCTCACTAATGCTGATGCTCAAGTTGCTATTAATTTTGGATTAAGTTTATCCTTTTCTTTTCAACAATTAATTCGTCAAGTTGTTCTCTAACTCTCTATCTTTTTATTATTGCTACAAATTTTCTTTCATATAATTTGCATTATGATTGATAAAAGAATTTCATTAAGGGAATTTTAATTGATGATCAAGGTGCACAAGAACTTAACATGCACTTTACATATGATTTTTTTTCATGATTAACAATTCTCTACAACACATCAATACTCTTTTAGCTAAAGTGAAGGATTATTGCATGTTGTCTAACTCTCATATTAATTGGTAAAAATCAAATTTTTTATTATAATGGCAATACGGATGAGTGAGTTACTCTCAAGCCTTTGAAAATTTTAAAAAAATATTATCTTCAAAATTTTAGGAATATCTTTTCTTATGAGCATAATCTTACTATTTTGTAGAATTATGTGGTTGATAAAATTGAAAAAAAGCTTGATAAATGGAAAGAGAAAAAGCTCACCCTTGTTAGCAAAGTTTTAGTTATTAAGAAAATACTTCAATCAACTTATGTTTATTACTTTAGTTGTTAGGCTCTTTCAAAAACTTCATATGAGAGAATTGATCATATTATCCATTAGTTTCTTTGGTTTGTTAAACAACATAGAAAAGGTTTTCCTAGACTTGTTTGGGATGTTTGCATTAGTAGAAAAAAAAGGACTTGACCTCATTATTTGCTATAACTAGGGTATTTCTCTTGCAACAAAATGGATTACAAAGTCCATCAATGGAAATGATGTTTGGATGATTTTTTTAAGAAACAAACTTATGCAAGGAAATCCTAAGAATGATAAAAGTTGGTCTTCTAATACTTTTCTTCAATATCTTCTGTTTTTGCAAGCCATTTATATTTATAGTTCTCCAATTCTTAAACAAATTTGGAAAACATGATGCAAGCTTAGTAAATATTTGAATTACAAGCATATTATAGTTTTAGAAGATATGCTTAATTAAATTAGCCCATGGTGGCTTCCTTTTAACAAAGGATCTTGGGCTACTAATGCATCTAGATTATGTATCACATAGAGCAAATTTGGTATCACTGCAATTTCTTGTTTGCATATACATGATCAATGGATTACTTGGAATGAAGCTTCTAGCTTTTTGATTTAAATAGAAAGAGGAAAAATAATTTTAAAAAATTAATTTCTAATCTTGAAAATTTATTTAAAGTTGACAATAATTTGCATTAGATGTTTCCAATATTTTTTGGAAGGATGACATATATGTTTTTTCTTTTAATTTGAAAGTTGCTTCTAAGATTGTTGCCAAGAATGATTTTATTCATAACAAATTCAAAAAGGCCTAGAAAATGCAATTATCATCACACTTTTGGATGAACAAAATAAAAGATATTTGGAGAGCTTTTATATTATATAAAATTTGTATTTTTTATGGTATCTTATTCATCAAAGGTCTTCTCAAACACATGGAAAATGTTTCTCCTCAATGCCCTCTTTGTAGAAGTGAAGATTTTTTTTTTCATGTTTTTTTTTGAGTGTCTTGTTGCTCAACATGCTTGGAAATGGACATCCTAAATTTATAACAACTTTCAACCAAGCATTAATGATGTCATTCTCGGTGATCAACCTGCTTTGCCTACTTCATTTCTTTGCATTTGGAATTCCACTTATTCTCTAGTCTATTTGAAAGTTTCAGCATGTAGTTATTTTTAGCAGTAAAAACATAACAATGACATCTCTTTAGGTGTCAAATATCAAATTCTCAAGGATAATTTTAGCTACAACTTTAAGTAAAGAAGCTCTTAGTGAAAATTGAATAATTAATTTGTATTCTGCACTATTAATTATTATTTTTTTGTTTTGGAGGCTCAAAGATAGGAAGCTTTCAACTTTTGTTGCTATATGTTTTTAATCCTTGTTTGACGTATTCTTTTTTTTTTTTAAGAGAAAATTTTCTTTTTCTCTTTACAAGAAAGTTTTAGTAAGGAGTGAAAACCTAAGAGGACACTTCTGAATAAGGGCGAGGCCTAATTTGTTTTTCAACCCCAAAGGGGAGGTTTTTTAAGATTGACCAAAGAAATAAAAACTTGGAAAAACATTCACTAACCATTAATTTTTACAAGATTACAATTCAACTGTAGAACCATGAACTACCATTTCAATACTTAACAACCATCACATGGAATATGAGGCTTATTCAGTCCGTCCGAAATGCGTTGCACCTCGTTTGCCCTCATACGCAGACGTCATTACCAGTAAATGCTCGATTGGTTTGGATTTTGACTTCTACAGGGTTCTGCAAAGAAAGATTCGTCCCTGGTGGGGAAAATTGCAGAAATGAGCTAATTCAAGACCTTCGATGATCGCAAAGCTTCCGTAACACTTAGGGCAGATTCTTTGCCGGCAGCAGCACTTCCTCGTTAGAACACACTGGCCGACGAGGACCTGTGCCACATGATTGCAGGGCCAAGGAACGATTGATGATCGCCATATGGATGAATGAAGTGAAGTAAGCAAAATTGATTTTGCTGACAGATTTGACCCTGTTTCATTCAGGCTCTTAGAGTTTGGCCTCGCGAGAATTCATGTCCACGGAAAACTGACCCGATCTAATTGCAGGATTTCGTTTGCTGAAGCGTTTGGATGAAGTGATTTCGCAAGAAAGATCAGGAAGGAAGAAAGAAAGGAAGAGAAGAAGAATTTTCTTTTTAAGCTGGCACTGCTGTAATGGAGGTGAGATTAGGGATTCTGTTATGGACGGCGGCATTTCTGTTCATGAGAGTCCGAGAATGCGAGGGCTTAAAGGTGCCGTTTCGTGCGAACGATGTTCTACCGATGCTGCCGCGCGAGGTTAGTTGGCCGCTGCTCAACACAATTCACTCGGCCGTGGACCTTTTGCCTCTCTTCGTCGGCGGCGTTTCGCCGGATAACTCGGCCCAGTGGAGTGGCGCTTGCTTTAAGAACACCAAGGCTCGCTTCGAATTCACTCCGACCTCCGCCAATTCCTCCGGAGGCGGCGTGCTTTATGTCCAGGTAGCATTGGAACATCTTCTATCATTTTGATTTCATCTTTGTGTTTTCCTTATGAAGTTTGGCCGAATTTTAGGGATTTACTTCGTATTACCCTTTTGAAGTTTTCTGAACTTTAGTTACTTCTCGACCGTTTTGATGTTTGGCGAATTTCACATTTTTTTTAAAACCTGAATTGTATAAACTATATTTGCTGTTGTTGTTGCTGCTTGTCGAACGTCTCTCAGCGGCGTTGACCATTTTACGTTCATCTGAATTAGGACCTTCTGCTCACAAATTTAGTTTCTTATTTTGTATCAAGAACACAAGAGAGGAACTTTTAGCCTTTTGACTATAATACATGTGTGTTTGTTTTAATTTTTCGTTTCTATGTACGAGTTTCTTGTTCTAGGTCTTAAAAAGAATGAAATTTGAAAATTTGAGATGTAAACAAATGTTCAGATCAAAACAAAGGTTGATGAATAACATATTCTTTGCTCTTCAATTTTAAAAAAAGATTATGGGAATTAGTTATTATATATGTATTTTCTGCTGAACATGTTTTTCAGCGTTTCTTCATGTTCCTCATTTTGTGGAAAAGGGCGATCTGTTTTGCAGGGTTTTTAAAATTTGTCGGTACCAGTGTTTAAGATGTTTAATAATTATTCTTTTTTTTAAAAAATGAAAATGGCTGATTTTCTATTGTTAGTATTAATGTTATTATCTTAGTTCATTGTCATTGTTGATGTATCATGATTTCAGACCTTACTATAAGTGTTCTGTTTATAGACTGATGAAGCACATAGCTGGACGTGCATGGATCTTTATGTATTTGCAACCCCCTATCGCGTTACCTGGGATTACTATTTCACTGCAAGGGAGCACACCTTGAAAATTGAAAGCTGGGAGGAGCAAGAAGAATTGGAATATGTAGGTGTTTTTGTAACGTGGCCTTATACTAGGCAATGTGCTTGTTAGTTCTGTTCATCTTGATATTAGAAGGGTTGACATTCAAATGCCATTTTGCAATGACAGGTTAAAAGGAATGGCATTTCTGTGTTCCTTATGCCATCAGGAATGCTGGGAACTCTACTAGGTCTTTGGGATGTCCTGCCCCTCTTCTCCAATTCTGCATGGGGCCAGAATTCAAATCTTGCATTCCTTAAAAAGCATATGGGTGCATCATTTGAACACCGTCCTCAACCATGGATCGCACAAATTAATACTGATGATATCCATTCAGGAGATTTCTTGGCAGTGTCAAAAATTAGAGGCCGCTGGGGAGGTTTCGAAACTTTAGAGAAGTGGGTTACTGGGGCGTATGCCGGCCACACAGCTGTATGCTTGAAAGATGAAAGTGGAAAGCTTTGGGTTGGTGAATCTGGACATGAAAATGAGAAGGTTCATTTTAAAACCAATCTCTTGTTATCCATTCATTCTATTGCTTAAATATTCTTGTTACTTTTGTTTATACAAGGATCTAGAAAACCTAAATTAAATTATCTAGAATAGCATATCATATGTGAATGTGTTATTAGTTTCCATTTCATGCTTATAAAATGTTGCTACCCCAGAGGGTAAAATGAACGATTGGTTATACATAATTTAAAGGGGAACAATAATTGTGAATTTGATTAGACATACATGCATTATTTCATGGCTCTCTTTTTGTTTTTCCATTTTCAGACCTGAAACATTTTGCCGGTTGTTCTGTTGGTTCTGCATTTTTATTTTTATTTTTAAAAATTCTTGATAGGTTTGTTTGTTTCCGTTGATTTCTTTATCTTAGCCAAAATCTAAAACTTGACAAGGGGAAGTGGACATCAATGTCTTGAATAGAGTTAATACAAAGACTGTGGCTCATTAAATTTATAAACAATTATGGAAGAAAACCTTATTTTCTTTTTCTTATTTTTTGATGTTAAAAGGTTGTGTTAGGCATGTAGGAAAATGAGATGTGTGTCTACTAGGAACATAGGAAACCACCAATCCTAGGATCAAGGAATGTTCTTTTTTAAGGTTTATTCTGCAAAAGTTTCTTGTTGGCAATGCATCTAGGCATATGTTATTAATTTTACTTACATCTATTGAAACGCTCTTGGATCTATTTGACAGAGCTATGTCTGAATTGTTTTTATGTATTTCTTTTTTAATTTATAATAACTTGGTGTGGGACTGGAATTGAACTTGTGACCATGGGCTTCCATGCCAATGCTCTTACTACTAAGCTAATTATGGAAGTAAATTATGTTTACTGGAGTATAGATCTTGAGTAAATTGTCATTGGCTATCATACTTAAAAGTCATAGTTTTTGGTATTGTTGGTTTGACAAGTGCTTAGCATTATATTGGAGACAAAGGACATGGGTTTGATTCACATGAATATATGTCAGTTAATATCTTTTTGTGAGCATACTTTTTATCTACCATCCAAAAACTTTACAAAGAGGTATGCATTTAATTTACAAATAGGCAAGAAAAAGTTTATTTAATAGTTTTGTTGGTGTTAAACAAGGATGTCCTCTTCCTCCTACTTTACTTGGGCTTTTTATTGATGAACCTGAAGAGTTTATGCATAAAATACCAACTCAATTTGCAATTACAATCAGAAGTAGTTGTGTCAAACTCTTACTCTATGTTGCTGGTGTTGTCTTAAATTCAAATTCAATAGAAAGATTGCAACAAATGCTTAATATTCTTGATGATTTTTTGTCAACATTCAAGAATGAAATTTAATGTCCAAAAAACTAAAATCATGATTTGTGGCACACATAATAAGATGTACGTACAATTTTACTTTAGGAAATGAACATGTTGATAGGGTCTTGCCAGTTTTGGACCAATGGGATATATCATACCTATCATAGTGTGATTTGGTTGTAAGCTTTGAAGACAATGTTGAGTGGATTGCCAAGAATACTCATGTATTGCATTTAAAAAATATATAAAATGATATTATAATACATAAAATACAGTTTGAAATTTGTGTCACCATGGTGAGAGGTAAAAGAGCAAACATTTTATATTTTATATTTTATATTTTATAATTTTTATGGATTTTAGAATTATAAGAAACAAAATAATAATAAACACACATGCACTGCAATCCCTCTTGGGGATAGGTGCAATGCATGTGTTGCAACCTACTCCCACATTTTCAACATTTGGAAGGGGATAGCTAGATGAAGGCAAGGAGCCCATGAATTGTTAGACATTGCCATGGAGACATATTTGAAAACCATCCATCACTGTCCAAACAATGGCTTCAACTAAAGAGAGCAACTAATGCATATTGTGGAAGGCCTGAGGCAGGAGACAAGGGAGTGAGTAGATCTGTATGGCATGGGCCAAGTACACAAAAAGTTCGTGGCCTAAATTAAAGTGCTCCTAGATACCATTGCTAGCATGGAAGGTGAATGGAGAAAACAATAATCCTTAGAGGAGTATAACAATGATCCCATGCACAGAAAGGAGGTTAAAATCATTGAAGGTATAGTCGAACCTCCTATTGTTGTTGAGGCTTTAGTGCGGGATCAAGTTAGAATCCATAAAGCCTTGATAGATTTGGCCCATAGGGTGGACTAAGTTCGGAATGCGATGGATGAGAAAATGACCACTACCTTTAAGGACATTGAGGGTAGGATGGTTGAAGCAGTGGTGAAAGTAGCTGTGTACCACCTGGGCATAAAAAGAAGTATGAAGGTAAGGGTAAAGGAAAGCTCTCTTCCTCCAAGGGTGTAAGAGAAGATTTAGAGGAGGCTTCCTTATCCGCCCATTATGAGGGTCCCTGTGAGTATTGCACAGATCCTCATGACTTGCAGTGCTTCTCAATCATGGCCCACATGATTGGTGAAATGGGATGATTGGGGATGCCTTTGAATTCCAAGTTCCTCAAGAGGAAGCAACAACGACCCCTTACTATGGCCAAACATACTCTCCTAGAGATGTGTACCCACAACCCATGTAGCAGTAGCAGCAGTGGCCAACTCCAAATCCTTGGGGTCCTACTTGATGGAATTCTCCAATGCAACAGCAGATGGTGTTTTATCCAAATTACTACTGTCAAAGTGTTTAGGCAGGTACATACCCATTTCAACAGATGATAGCTCAACAATACTAGCCTGCATTGATCAATCTTGCCTTGCAAGCTCCTCATCATCAACAACACCCTCATCATCAACAATAGCTTCTGTTGCCTAATCCTATGCAAGGTGGGATTCCTTGTCAACTATAGCTGAGACCATCCAAATCTTGTGATACTACCTACTATGTTGATCCAGCTTTCACTTATGTGGTTGATAAAAATTACCAAGCTCCTATTGATATGGTTGTAGAGGGAAAGTTGAGATCCCCTGGTAGCAAATTTTTTCATAAGCACAGACATGAGCGTTGTGGGGTTGGGTCCACTCCATCCTCTTCCCCATGTAGAGAGGACAATTCTTCTAGCAAGACAAAGAGTTCTTATACAAGAGGTCTCTATACCATTTGTTGAACGTAGTCAGAGCAAAACCTCCACTTAAGGAAAGAGTTCGTTAACTGTATCTAGTTGGTCAAATGTGATGGCATTTGATGGTAGCGGTGTTGTGACTATTACTATGTCTAAGGTGGCCATGTGGGTAGTGAGGAAGGTCATCTGCCCAAAAAGAAGATAGATCCCAACAGTCCCATGGTGGAGATCCAATTGGTGAGAAAGGTCATTGCCTAGCTCTTTGTGACTCTGGTTGAGGGGTCAATATCATTTCATTGCAACAGTACCTTGATTGGGGGCTTCCCTGTCTCAAGACCACTAACTTTAGGTTGGAGTTGGCAGACCAATCCTACACATATCATGTGGGATAGGTAAATGGTGTTATGACAACTTTGGCAGGATGGTCATATCCTACAAACTTCTTGGTGTTCAAACTGGAGAATAAGGTGGAAGGCAACTTCCCTATCATCGTGGGAAGAGCTTGGCTAGGTACCATTGATGCTAGGTTAGTCTTCTAGGGCCTTCACTTTGAAATTGGCAAGAAAAATGTGGCTGGGAAGATGCATTACAAGTGGATCTTATGTGACCCTTCCCAATCATGTGGCAAGCATGGTTGTAATTGCTATGTCATAGAACATCTCTGTGTCAGATATGTAAATTGCCTTGAAGAATGTCTGGTAAGTGGATCTTATGTGACCCTTTCCAATCATGTGGCAAGCATGGTTGTAATTGCTATGTCATAGAACATCTCTGTGTCAGATATGTAAATTGCCTTGAAGAATGTCTGGTCCATGAAGCCACAAATTGAATCTTTAAGAGACCAATTCATTCTCTTGCCTCATCCAATGCTAAATCATTTGATTTGGAAGCCAAGAACACAATGAAGGCAGCTGGAGCAGTGCAATATGATCCTGAATTCTAGGGCACTCTTGATTTGTCCCAAGATGTTTCCACATCACTGCTTGAACTCAAGTCACTTCTGGAGGGCTTGGAGTTCCTGTTCCTCATTGATGGTTGTCTTGTTGTCATTAATTTCTCCTTGACGACCATTCAAAAGGTTGAATTGAAAAAGGTAGTTGCAAGATAGAGAAAAGCCTTTGCTTGGTTCCATGATAAACTCATGGAAATGGACTCCTCCATCTATTGGCACTGCATATACAAGGGCCCAAGCATTAGACCTTGGCAGATACTTCAACAAAGACTTAATCCAAATATGCAGGATGTGGTAAAAAGCAAAATTGTCTACCTCCTTCAGGGTGATTTCATTGCTCCCATCTTTGACAGTGAGTGGGTCAGTTTGACTGTAGTTGCATCCAAGAAGTGGAATGAAGAATCTATATTGACTACAGGTTGGCTGAATGTTGCCACTTTTAAGGACCATTTCCCATTGCCCTTTGTAGACCAAGTATTGGACAACATCTCTGGCCAAGAGTACAACAACTTTCTTAATGGGCACTCTGGTTACAATCAGATTAATATTGCGCTAGAGGATCAAGCCAAAACTATCTTCATTTGTCTCTAGGGGAGCTTTGCCTTCAAGTGCATGCCCTTTGGGTTATGCAATGCACTAGCCACATTCCAATGGTTGGTGATGTCTTTGTTCTAGGATTATATCAGTAAGAGTGTGAAAGTCTTCATGGTTGACTTTTCCACTTATGACAAATAATTTCAGGAAGCCTTAGACAGGCTTGAAGCTATTCTACACTGTTGTTGTCAGATGAACCTAAAGCTAAATTGGAAAAAGAGCTAGTTGATGGTGACTGAGGGCATTGTTCTTGGTCACAAAGTTTCAAAGAAGGGGATTAAAATTGATCCTGATAAGATCTGCACCATCGAGAACATGACAGATTTCCATGACAGTTAAAGATGTGCAATCTTTCCTTGGCCACACTGGCTACTATCATTGATTCTTTACAGATTATTCTAGAATAGCTAGGATGAATCGTTGTAGTTTAAGAAAATGAGAATTAAATAAATATTTTTATTGTTTTAATGTTTTAAGAATGTTTTTAGTGTTTTAATGTTTAAGGCATCAATGGTAGAATGAGGGAAAACCATAAGCTTTATTCACTGCACAAACACTAGACTCTGCATTGAGCAAATGGTTTTGGGCTATGTAAGCATGGTAGTATTCTGATAGAGTCTAGCTGCACTTGTGAAAGTGACACCTCAAAACATACAAGACAAAAAAAATCAGCTTACCCAAGGAGGAAGAGCTCTTCACACAAACTGGATGCTAAAGGTTTAAGAAAATGTCTATAAGTATGAATTAGTTGTGTGAAAGAACTCTTCTTGGGTATTGGAAATAGATAGAAGTAATTCAGAAATGTTTCTTGCTCAATGAATTTAAATCAAAGGGATAGACACAATGCGATATTATGCTTCCTAAAGTAGAGATGATGCCTTTAGAAGTTTGAAGCTATTTGTCAGTTTATAGCCTACACTCATAATCTTTTTGAATCTTTATTGGATAAATACTCCAAAAAAGTGATGATGGAGACCCATGATAAAAGATGGCTTGATGAGGGAGTTTTATGGGTTTTAGATGAAATATTCAAGGGTACCTTTTTTTCTTTTATCCTAAGCAAGTTCACAAATTGGTAAAGCAAACAATATTTCAAAAACTTTAGGAAAGTGTAGAAGGAAAAAACATTTCTATTTGAATAGTATTTGGAGAGGCCTTCATCATCATTTACAATGCACAATTAGTAGAGCATAAGTAAGATCTCATCATTTGAAAGTCAAACAGGTAGATGGCTCAAAATTTCTTGTGAAAAGCGAATATGCTGACTGTGCAGTACAAATAACATTGAAGATGAATACCACATTTTCCTGCAATGTATTACATTTGAGTACATTAAACATAGATGAGATATTATGGTTGTGAATTTGGTTGATTTATTCCAAATGTTACCATGAAAACTTCATAATTTTCTTAATGATGTTTTCAAAACTCACAGCATGCATGCCCAACAGATCCGAAGGGCCTATGGATATAATAAAATTTCATTTTTAGTTTACCAAAATTCATTAGATTATTGACTGAGATTCACTTCATTGAATGCTCATATGCTTTGTGTATGTTCTTTAAAAATAATTATAAGTTAATATATTTTATTGGGATTAGTCATCGATTTACACATAAATAATAGCCCAGTTCTTCTTGTGCAGGGTGAAGAGATTATTGTTGTCATACCTTGGGAAGAATGGTGGGAACTTCAACTAAAAGATTCTTCTAATCCACAGATTGCATTACTACCACTGCATCCTGATTTACGTGCACAGTTCAATGCCTCTGCAGCTTGGGCTTATGCTCGAGAGATGTCTGGCAAGCCATATGGTTATCATAATATGATCTTTAGTTGGATTGATACTGTAACTGACAACTATCCCCCACCCTTGGATGCTCACTTGGTATATAATTTTTATGGATGTTAAAGTAATTTTGATTGATTTTTTAAAAAAAGAAGTCACTTGGAAAACTGTTGTATTTTTTTAAGGTTAAGCGTGATGAAGAGCCTTTGTATTTTGAATGGATTTGTTTTTGTTTTAGGTAGTCTCTGTTATGACCATGTGGGCACGACTTCAGCCGTCATATGCTTCCAACATGTGGAATGAAGCACTCAATAAGCGCCTTGGAACTGAGGTAGGATACAAAGTTCCAGTTGATTAGGAACTATAATCTGTGAGATCATTTTTTAAAATGAATGCAAGTGGATATTAAATAAAATTTGATATCTGGCTCAAGATGGAAGCACACTGTATCCTGATGTTATTGGTGAGCTTGTAGCTTTCCCACTAGGACAAACATCAATCTCCTAACCGTGTGGTGCTTTCCGTCTTATCATCAGTAAAACGAAATGGGTTAGGGCGTTGTGAGGAACCACTATTTTGTGGGTTGTTTGAACAGAAAGTATCCCCCTAGGCCATACAGCCAACGCAATACTTTGGTAGGACGTAGATTCCATGTTGTGTTTATCATTAAAAAGCCGTTGGCTGAATCTGAAATATTGCATTGAATATGAAAGTGGTCTCAGGAACTAGGAGGATTGCTATCTTAGCACGTTATTCAATGGTACATAAATGTATGGCAGCATGAAATGGGAGAGAGTGAACGAACATGAAAATTTTCAATTACGTTCACATGAAAAGCACTAGTGTGTACTGTCTCTTGGACAGAATTTGGTTCTTGAGTTTAAAATATTATTCCTGTATATATCAATAGAATCCTTTGAAATTGAGTCTACAACTCTATGATGCAAGTGTTAGCAACAAGCTTCACCTCATCGATTTAAAAAAATGGCAATGGAGTTATTTTTCAAATTTAATTATTCACGTTATATTGCAATGCACTGTCTTCTCCTGGTTTAAAATTTGCATTGATTGCTTAACAGCAAGATAGATTCTGTGATCAGCAGTGTTACGCAGGGATGCATCCCCATGAAAAATTTCACGTTCAGGATGTCTTGAGGATATCCCAAAACGTGTTGGGACGCAGGTGGGACATGGTGCATAATATAAAATTCCAAAACACAATTTATATGCTGCGTACAATTATTTTCTTTCTTGCAAAATGTTTTGAAAATGTTTTTTTTTGTCCAAATTACAGTGAAAACCTGGAAAATACCTCACAAATCTCAGTCTGCCACAATTTTATCTATAATCTTCAGTTCTTCAAAACATAATCCAATCGAGATAAAACTATTCCTCAGCATGTCCTGGTTGCGTCCCCATAGTGTTCCCAAAAACTCATCTTGTCCGCATATGCGTTTGAGGACTTGTCCCTGCATCCCAGGGACCTGTGAAGGGACCACTGATGATTAGAGAAGTTGCTCTTATAGAGCTATACCTGGTTGGAAGAAATAGAAGTTAGCAACGTTTACTTTTTGCTAATTAGAAAATGGAAATTTTACAGAATAACGGTGTATGAAGTTCAAAAAACCATTATGGTCAGTGGGTGGGTGTGACAATGATAATTATCGCGTTAGTGTGGGATTCAAATCAATATGAGAGAATGTGGGTGAGTTTGTGAGTGCGTTAATTGCAATGCAGATGAGAGGCACATATTGGAGTTTTTCTTGTTACTTTTTGAAGTGGGGCATGAATGAACATTTTCTTATTTATTTATAATGTTTATATTAGAATAGGGAGTGCAAACTGTTTGGTAGCATTGCATTTCATTAAAATCTTCATTAAGATTTTTTCAGAAAACGTTTTCAGGGCTTAGATCTTCATGAAATTATAATTGAGACCGAAAAGAGGGGCTTATCCTTTGATGAAGTACTCACGATTCCTGAAAAAGATGATTGGATTTACAGTGATGGAAAATCCACAACATGTGTGGCATTCATCCTTGAAATGTACAAGGAAGCTGGCCTCTTCAATGATATTAGCAATTCTATTCAAGTGACAGAATTTACGGTAAGCTGCAATTCCTGATTCACATCAAGTCTTGAATGCTTGACAGACTTACTATTTCTTGCTTTTATTTTTTATGCAGATACGTGATGCCTACATACTCAAATTCTTCGAAAATAACAAAACCCGGCTTCCTAGCTGGTGCAACGAAAATGACGATGCTGCCAACCTTCCATTTTGTCAGATCCTTGGGGAATATCGTATGGAGTTGCCAGGATACAATAGTATTGAGCCTTATGAATTTATGAATGAACAATGCCCATCCTTACCACCGCATTATAAAAGGCCAAAAAAATGCTGAGCAATATGATGTTTGGAAGATCTCTTTAGGTCGTATGAGGAAGTCGGAAGTATTTTATTTCAGTCTCTACTCCTAGGCTCTGCACTTGACAAACAGAGTTTTCTCTATTAAATTTATGTACACTTGGAAAAGGTTCCTTAGGTTCTACGGCTTTGTAATTTTTCCACGTTTTTAGGATTTGCTATTTTAATTGTTAAACATGAATTGTACTCTATATCTGCGTTCAAGCTAACATTGGTTGTACATAATGCAGAAAGGATAAACGGTAGTGTTTCTGTACAACTCATCTTCAATGCATTTAAATAAAAGATCCCAGTGAAGTTTGGTACGCGGTAATTCGACACGAAACTATCCAGAATACTCGATAGGTATGCTTTGAACGTTGGCATTTGGGATTATTTTACGTTACTGAGTAATTCTCACAAGTTAGCAAAGGGTATCGACTCCAGTGCGAGTCGTTATTCTTTGTTTAAGTCTCGAGAAGTTGCGATAGGCGTAAAACTGTATTAAAATCTATCATCAAATCAGGCCCGATCTTGAGAAAATACTTCACGCATCATGTACATTAGATGAACAGATCATAGGCCCTTGATCTTCAAAACCAGAGCCCATTGGGAGGTATGCAAAGCCTTACATTAAAAAAAAAAAAACGAATGGAAATTTAATGAATTTACAGATTCTACAGGCCTTTGAAATGCAATTGCGTTTCAAATTGGTCCTGCATGTCTGAAATCTCTGCTTAAATATATCCTAAAATAGAGGATGAAATTTGAACAGATTTCAAGCATAGAAGGCTTGAATCCAATGATTTCCACCTGCACAACTCATAGATCTTGACATTTCATGTCAACCTCATACAAGATTTACGACTTCATAGGCTTACGAAACATACATCGTTAACACTTGATGTGAGATAAAAAAAAAAAAAAAAAACAAAAAAGAAAAGAAAAGAAAAGAAAAGGTTTGGCTTTAAACACTTAGAACTAATATAAACTTGCTCATACTTGAAACATAAACTGCAAATTGAAAGTATATAAAATATAGCGTTAATTTGATGCCTTCGTACTTCAATATTTATGAGAAATCTTGAAATCATAACTATGAGATGATTTGCAAGGGCATTGTGTGAGAAATTGTGAGATTGTGATTCAACTTATAAGATAGGGTTTATGAGATTCAAAGTTAATGAGATTATATTGATTGTAAGAATGCAAGAAATTGGGGAGGCTTAATGGAGGATCAATGTAGAGTTTTGAATGGAACAAGAGAAAAGGAAGAAAAAATTTGACAAGTATCTTCTTCAATTGCCTATTACTCTAATTATGTGTATAATAAGGCTCATGGTCTCTATTAATAAGTTGGGACAGGGATTTGGTCTCTTTTCCATGATAAATTTTATTTCTTCTTTTTCAAAATTTATTTTCAAGTTCTAGTTTTCCTAAGTTTACTTTGGGTCATAACTTATATAACTACATAGATAATGGAACTTGATAAAATAATGACAATTTGGGCATTGACCCAAAATCTTATAGGTGCTATTACCATTACAATCATCCAAAAAAATAGTGGGCACAATCATCCAAAAAAATAGTGAGGAAGTCTTCCCCATTGACCATGAAATTGAAACTAAAAAATTTCTTTTAAATCTTTCTTTTAATTTATGATAGCTAAATAAAGTAGCATTTAAGGTAGGTATTACTAAAAATGGTAAATAGTTAAAACAAAGTATAAATAGTCTAATAGTTTTAGTTATGATATTTGTATAATATAATATAAGATATAATTTATGAAATCCTATTTAATTGATTTATGAAACTGAAATAAAGTATTATATTATATGCATTTTGAGAGAGAATTTAGAGGGATTGCTTTTATATAACTAAGCTTAAGCTATTTATTCAACATAATGTTTTTATGTATAGAATAGAGAAGGATCTAAATCCCCAATTTGTAGAGCTAAGGGATTTGGTAATTGACTTTGCTTACAATTTGTAGAGCTAAGGGATTTGGTAATTGGGAATTGTACATAAATCATGTAACTGATACATCTTCAAGAGGGTTTCTTATACTTAATGGACATGTAAGACTTTGATTGTAATAGCCAATCTATTTCCTAGAAGATGATGAAATCTCATTTTGACTAAGCTTATTAGTATGTTAAGCTTTACTAGCATTGTCATGGACATGTTCAAGTATTTCCCTAAGCTTAACTCCTTGAATATAATCTAAGATGAAATTTGTTATTATCATTTGCATCATCTAAAGTTGTTTTGATATCTTTTTTCTTTCTTTGTTAATTTTTAAAAAATCATTATGGGTTTTTATATGGATTCTGATGAGACGCGATATCGCATGCACCGAGATATCGCGTACGTGATATTGCGGCCGTCACGATATCGCGTCGTCCCCTACGATATTGCATATGCAATATCGCCGTCCACCACCAAATCTATAACTAAGAGGCGGCACTCCCCTCATTTCTCATCCTAGGCTAGAAGTAGCGAAGCTCTGGCAGTTTAGTCACTCCAGAGATAGAATATTTTCCATGTGCCCGCAATAGGAGTCCCCAAGTGAACGGATCTTTATTCGAGCAGCTTTGTACCTGAACGCAAGTTGTGTACGGCAATAAAGACGAGCTTTGTGGATAAACCTTGCAGTACATGGAATAGGTTTATTATATGTTATTTCTTATCTGTCATTTATTACATGCATTAGCGTGGCATGAGTATGACTTGGTTACGAGCATTGACGAATGTGTACGGCTAACCAAGGAATCGGCTACTCATCCCGATTAGATTCTCTCACCCTTGTCTCCTAGAACGTGGGATGAGTACGACTTGATTACGAGCATCTACGGATATGTATGGCTAGTCAAGGAATCGGCTGCTTATCACGCTTAGGCTAGTTAGGTGCCTC